>OZ007579.1:49913618-50058618 GCA_963931925.1 Onchidella celtica
AAGTGTTGAGTGTTACTTTCTTTGTTGTTATTTTTATATCATTGTACTTAGCAGCGTGATAGATAAGTTATTCAGTTACTTCATCGATTGTTTGATCGATTACTTTTCCTGTAAAAAAGAAAGGGGCGGGGGGGGGGGGTTGCATGGTGAGAGAACAGAGCAAGTTTATTACTCGCATAGGCCAAACCTTTAGCTCATACAGATAAAAAAAAAACCAATAATACTTTCGTAACTTTTGAATTTGTTATTGAGCAGCGAATAAAATAAAAATTGTCTTTATTTTGTTATAAATGTGTCAACAACATGTCGCCAGTGTATATTTCAGAACTTATAGAACTACATCGCCCTGCACGAGCATTAAGATCATCTACTGACAACCTTAGACTAAAAGTACCCGTAGTGAACCTGAAAAGTTTTTGTGAAAGGGCTTTCGGCCATGATGGACCCAGGGTGTGGAATGAGATTCCTTTACATGTCCGCAGTTCGCAAGTATTGTCACAGTTTAAAAGGGTGTTAAAATGTCATTTGTATGAGAAATTCTAGACTATGTAAAAGCTGTCTATTATTATTATTATTATTATTATTATTATTATTATTATGTGTGTATCAATGTGGGTTGTGTGTCTGAGCTTTTATAAGGGTGTTTCTGTATGCCCCTTTTATTTTAATTAAGTGTACCATGTTTGATTGTTTGTAATGTATTTTGACATGTTGCTTCTGTAAAGTGCATAGAGCATTTTTTGTAATGGATATGCGCTATATAAATGCCATCCATTATTATTATTATTATATGGAGTTTGAGGTGTCCATAGGTAAAATAAAAGTGAGGTTAAAAATCTGACGGGCAAAGGCCCGTATTAAAAATTTAACGGCAAAGTCCCGTATTGCAACGTATATTATCTACATGAATTTTGTAAATAGGATAAAAGTCTGTGAAATCAACTTGTAGAGTTCGAGCTCTTCCAGAAATGGCAAGATGCGCTGCCGGTACAGGTCATCTGTACCATTTGGAAACGTTTACTCATTCAAATATATCTTATTGATAATTGGCAATTGCATGCACACATTCGGCTAGATCTTCACAACATCCCCCCACAATGGAAATAAAATCTAATGTGTCCTTATGACCCAGACGAGTCTATTAAGGACAATTTCATCTCTCCGATTTTCTTGAGAGGCACGAGTCCACTGTCCAAGTTGACTTTGAATAAAGTGTAGTATATTTGATATTTGCTCATCCCATCTCTCCTGCCACCTCGAGTTAATGAAGTTATTAATTGCAGGTTTTAAGTAACTTCGTGGTTCTTTCAGGTGTCCTGGCGGACGTATCAACGTTTCTTTGGCTAGGGTGTCTGCTGTTTCATTTCCCTTGATGCCAATGTGGCCAGGTACCCAACAAAGAACAGTTTCATGTTTCATGTTGGACAGTGTATGAAGACGTTGTAATAGGTTATTGATCTCATGAGTCTTCATATTTGAGCTTTTTAAAGCCTTGAGGTAGGGCAGCGAATCAGAAAAGATAATGAATCATAATGATTTGGAATCAGATTAAGATTTAAGGCCAAGTTGATTGCTTGAATTTCAGAGGTAAAGACAGAGGTTTTTGGAGTCGAGGCTGAGGCATTCGGTTTTGCCATCTGCACCTGAGAATGAGGCGGCTTCTATCCAGTCATGGCCTTTGGAGAGGTCTGTGTAAAAAGGCCAGCGATCAGGGCATTTGCTGATTACCTCTCTATATATTGCCTGTGAATTTCTGGCATGGGGTTGTTCTTGGGACATGCCGCGAGATCTAAAATAATACTTGTTTTATGTGTTAGCTATGGTGGGATGGCAGGAAATGAGTCATTTTCTACCTCACATGGTCGGATTTCGGCCTTTGCCACCAAAACGAAACGAAAGGCAAAAATGAGAGGTGACACCTTGAAAATATTCAAAATTTTGAATGTATGTTTAATTGAAAACTACATTGTAAGCTGAATTGTCTGGATGAAAAGACAATTTTAATCCCTACTGAAGAGAGAGATTGTCTCTTCTATCGGACTGGGACGTTTCATTTTGCTCCACATACAGACTTTCGACTGGAGAGGTGCGGAAAGCACTCAGAGCAAGATGTAGCCCTCGGCAGTGCACAGGGCCTAGCGTTTTCAGGTATAACGGTTTAGCTGATCCATAGACCGTAGTCTAGTTTGGATCTGATCAAGGAGCTATAGAGATGTAGAATGGAGACTCGATCCGCACTCCAATGAGTTCCTCGGGAAGTTTATGGTATTTCGTATGAGGGATAAAAGTTAATTTTTTGTCGAATATATGTCTTAGAAATTTGGCCTCGCCCTTCACAGGGATTGGTTAATTCTTGTGAAGGAAGTGGTCCGAATATCTGTGAAATTTCCTTTTATTATTCAACTGAACGGCGACGGTTTTCTGTGAGGAAAACTCAAAGCCTTTTGAATCTGCCCACCTCTGGACGGTGTTGAGATGCAGTTTCCGCTCTTCTTCCACCTAACCAAGGGCCCCTGTAGCAGATGAGAAAGGAGCAGTCAAAAAAGCATTTTAGTAATTGAATTAATTTTAATATTAAATAGGGTGGGAGATAAAATAGAGCCCTGGGGTACTCCCTGTTCTTGATCAAATGGATCAGAGAGGGTGGAGTTCACCTTCACCTAGAAGGAACTAATATTAAGGAAATTAAGGAGAAAGACATGCAGGTTGCCTCATAGTCCAATTCCGCTTCATCAGCTTGCAAATACAGCTATTGAGAGCTATGGGGCGATACTTTTTTGTGCTCCGAATGTTATTCTTTGCCTGGTTTTGGGATGGGAACAATGTTAGCCTTCCTCCGGACGTCCAGGTTTTTTTGAATATGTTTAGTAGACTGATGTGGTGGAAGGGGGGGGGGGCGGTAAATGTTTTAGAATTTTGTTATGTATCTGATCGGGGCCAGGTGCTGTGTGACTGACTTCGCTCAGACTGGATATCAGTTCTCCAGTTGTATAAGTTTCACTGTAGGAAAGAGAATCTAAGGTTGAGAAATTAAGAGGCATTTTGTCATCTTTGATTTTGAAATTTTGGAAGGGGGCCGGTTTAGCCGCAAACGATGAAGCTAATTTGTTTGCGGCATCATTTTCCCCTTCCGTGAGAGAGCTGTCTTGCTTTTTCAGCTGTCCGATATCAGAGTTGGTAGCACAGCCTTTAATTTTTTTTATCGTTTTCCAAATGTTCTTAAGTGAGGTGCGTCTATTGATCTGGGATATAAAATTTCTCCACCAGTTCCTCTTGCTTTCCTTGATCATCCTACGGGCTTTGGTCATGCTCTGAGAATTTGGCTTGCCTTTTAATTCTCGGAAGGTTTTTTCACGGGCCTCAGTGACCAGCTTGCAGTCTTCCGTGAACCACGGTTTGTCTTGATATTGAACCGCAGAGGTCCTGGAGAAACTCCTGGAACTGCGCTAATGCGTCCATTTTGTTGGGACTACTTGGCCGCCTGCATTTTACGTCAAACTCTGTCCAATCGGCTCCGGCAAGGTTCCACCGGGTCGGCTGGACTGCTGGCTAAAGTTAGTTGGGGGTGAGACGGATCGGGATGTGGTCTGATCCATGAAGATTGTTCGGGACAAACTACGAGCAATCTAAGGAGAGTGTCGGATGGATGAATGTGAGGTCTATTTTGGTTAGGCTGCTTGTAGATTGATGACTATAAGTTGGGGATTTGTCATTTAGAAGTAAAATGTTTGTCTCCGAAAGGAGCTTCTCCGCAACCTTACCTCAGGAATTGGCCATGGTGCTGCCCCAGACGGGGCTGTGTGTGTTCAAGTCTCCCATAATAATATATGGGGAAGGAGGTCGTTGGATGAGATTTGTAAGGTCAGTTTTAGAGAAAGGAATAGACGGTGGGAGGTATATAGAGTATAGAGTGAAGGGTTTACTAACTGTGAGCCTTACAACTACAGCTTGGAAGTTGGTAGTTGTCAACAAGTGGATTTACCACTTTACTAAAGTATATGGTTCGACTGCAGTGAGAGGGACTAAATCACACTCGCAAACACACACAAGCAAGATACTAATTCAACGAGAGTAGTAACACTATGGGTCAGGCCTGCAGGGCCGCCACAATTTATTCTAGGGTTAAAAAGAATATAAAAACAAGTTATAGGTTTGTGAAATCTAGAGCAATTGCAAAACATGAATATGATAGAATTATAGATTTAAATCCAACTTCTTACACGGATAACTCCCTGCTGCTGTTAATAATTCCCATCCACGTAGTTTAAGTGGATAACTGTTACAAGATCAATTCATCAGTAAGTTACAGATCTCACTGTCTAAGGACCTAAACTCTATGGTAATTATGGCAATACAATCTCAATATGAAGTAGATATCTAGATCTAAAGGGCCTGGCACTTAACTAGTTCCAAAAAGACACAATGCAATTCTAACAATTACTAAACTCTCCAAATAGATACACGTAAATTCCATTCACACAAACTTCACTCCAAACGTCCTATTATGGAAAATAATTCGTCCCAGGTGGCAGCTCTTGAAAGCACACGTCCTGTAACCCAGGTAGAACTCCTGGTGGACACATCTAGATCTAGTTGGTAATCACAATCAACTAAGGAACGTATCATTGCTCCCAGTCAGTGCAATGACCCAAATAAATCCAATACAGGCATGAACAAGTTGTACTGGGACATGAGCTATCTTTCTCTTGCTTAGCTCCTTCGTCAAGTACAGTTTTAAGCATTGTTTGTCTACGAACGTTTCTGCTCTAGTGGAAAAGATCTAAAAGCACTGAAACACCTCACGATTAGGTTGCAACCATCGTATGTGTCTAAATAGTACTGATTTGAGGTCTTTATTTTAGGAGGTTCGCTGCCCTTGGCATTTACACCTCACTTTACTTGTTTTATTATTTCTTGTTCTGGCGGGGGGGGGGGGGGGGGGGAGATGATATGGATAAATGTTTAATCTATTAATTTCAATTTTGCCCGGGCAGCGGCCTTTCGGCCTGCTCTTTACGATTTCCAACTGCCAAGGTGTCTAAATAGTACTCCATCCGACGAGCTCTTTTATTTGGGGTCATTGCTTCAGCTAAATTCTTACGCTGCCTCATTACTCATTGACCTGATTGGTCAGTTTATCTCCACTCTGCAACACGGCAACCAAGGCCAAGTAGGTTTCCAGAAATAGCCTTTAAATAAAATTAAATCTGCCAATTTCATTGGTCAGATACTGCAGACGGCAGCTCTAACCCCCAATGCTCCAGACTAGGTCAACTGGCTAGACGTGACGCGTCTATCAACAACAACACCCGTGGAGGTTCCCTTTCCAAAACTTTGGTTCACGAGGTCAGCTGAGTACGCGACGTCTCAACGAAACAAACAACTTTCTTGACCCACAACTATATTTTGGGGACTAACTTAGCTTATGACAGTAGTTAATTGGACAGGTGTGTGGATAATTTTCTTTTTTATTGAGATGGAAGTTCTTCTGTTTTTGCCCGTTGGGTATTGGTGGTAATTTTGTTTTATTTCGGGCAGACTGCAGCTGGCTGGTGTATAGACATCAGCTGCTGCAGTTCTGCTACATTTGCCTTAAGGCCTCTACAGTTCCATTGCATTAGTATATTATTTGGGCTAGTCAGTTAGATTTTCTTGGTGTTATTTGTGGGTTTCACCCCGATCCTTAGGTCGTTAAATATTTCCGTGGGGAGTTCTGGGGTGGGGGGGGGGGGAGATGGGGCAGTCTTTGGAGACGGAAAGGTGTGGGTCGGGGGGGGGGGGATCTTTGAAGGGAGAGAGGAATCGGGGAGGACTGGGGAGTCTGGAATGGTTGGGGGTGGGAATGGGGGTCTTTGGAGGGGGAGGTGTACGTTTGGACCAAGTGGTCGAAAGCAAGGATGCATCCTCGTCCTCCAGATTTGCTAGGGTCCAAACTTCTATGAACTTCCTGTTACTGAGAAACAATTACTAAGTTTTGTCTTATTGTTTCTGTTGGATTCATTCTTTATTTCGTTCGTTTTCGTCTTCGTCACTGCAGCTTTTGACAGTGGAATTTGCTGTTGTGTCGCGTCTACTGCTGCACGATTGTGTTCTGGTGGACTTTTTTGTTGCCGAGATTTTCTAAGGTGAAGATCTCAAGGCAGTAGCAAATATCACTGATAGTGCTGTTTTCGGTTGCATGGCAATGACTGTGTTTCTCCCCTGCGTAAAAGTACCTCTGTTTTAGCGCTTATACGCTTGAATGGCTGTCTCCTCCAGCCATTTCGGGCAGCTCTTGTCAAAGGCCGTATGGTTGTCTGGACAATTTGGACATTTCGGCTTGGCTGTGCAAGCCGTGTCCTCTGTATGTTCTTTGCTGCCGCAATGGGTACAAAATGCCACCTAGACGTTGGTGCGAGGCTTTATTGTATCAAACATCAGGATGATAGAGTTGGTTTCAATCAGCTGTTCTCCTAGATGGATTTTAATACGCCGGGCTTTCGAGACTCCTTCGACGTTGTCTGCAATGTCTGCCTCACTTTCTCCGTCCACTTTACGGGTGAGAATGACGCCACCTGAACTGTTCAGTATTCTGTTTGGCTGAACATTGGCTGGCACACTGATGAACGATGTCAAATCAAGCAGGTTGAATGGGTGTTGTTTCTTGTTGCATTCCACCAGCATTTAGCCAGGTTTCATTTGATTAACCGATTTCGATTCTTTGCCGATGTTTTGCAGAGTTTTATGAATAACCAAGACGCTCAACTTTCTAAGCTTTATGTCATGGTCTTTGCTAGTGATCAAAGGTGACCAGGCCAATGGGACTGGTCTATTGCGCGCGCCGGAGGATCCATCTGCCCCTCTTGCCTCCGTCTTTTCAAGTCGGGACTTCGGGAAAGGTCGGAAGATGAGACAATTTCATCACTGGGGCTCCCCACCCTCCACCGGGTCCAACAAGAAGACAGACTATGCCCAGATATCCAGAGATCTTGTGCCAGGGCTAATCCAGACACACTTCTCACAGGTGTTCATCCTGCCAGGATTGGACCGGCTGTCGAATTGCAAAAGAATTCGGGCCTAACCTATTGAGTGGTATGAGCTATACCACCCTTCTGTCTTAGGTGAAGGCCCGTCAAAATGGCGCCTTGGTGGAGGTCCGCAGACGTGTCCACTTTAGCCACCGAAGTCCCATTCTTCCCCATTACTGGTGCCAACTCACGGTCAACAAGATGCCCACATTGTGGGGAGAGCTAGGGTTGTCCTATCGCTGCTAGGCCGGGAACCATTCGGCGGTGAAAGGAAAGACGAAATGGAAGTGCGATAGAAGACAAAAGAGAGGAAAGGACGGACAAAGGGTGTCACCCAGGGGCTGTTCAGAGGTACCAGCCCCTAGTCATACCCCACCTTTTGTGGGGATGTGCCACCTGCAGGTGGGGGCAGTGGGCCTATTACAATGCCCTGACCCACGCGGGTTCCAGAGCCCCGTTAGTCGGAAGTTTCGGGTTGACCCGGGATGGTCTTCACCGTTAAAATAACGGCCCCTTGGGACAAGCCCACACTGTAGTTCGCACAGTCCCAGCATTCTCCTACTTCGTACGTTAATATCACCCGTGGACGAGGGGTTGGATTTATGGGAGACTTTCGATATGGAAAACGTATCACAAAAGAAACAATAATTTCACAAAGTAAGGGCCAGAACTGAAAAATATGAGGCAGCAGAGGGCAGGTGAGGAATCATAAAATGATCTCACCACCATAATAGTATGGTCCCTGGCCCTTTTGTAATATCTCAGTAAACTCACCCACCGCACCTCCCACCCCGAAACCACCGATTTTTTCTGAAATATAACAGAAAGATCACCCCTGTCACAATCTCAGAGAAATTGAGAACCCCGATACATTTAAGAAACATCTTAAGAGCCATTTTTTCACTCCATAGAATCCAGATTGCTTGCAAAATATATTATGTGTATGTGTGTGTGTGTATGTGTCTTTAAATATCATTTGTAGTAAATAAGTTCTGTAAAGCGCTTAGAGCCTGTGAAACAGGGTTAGGCGCTATATAAATGTCATTTATTATTATTATTATTAATTTAATTATCTCAACTCCCTCCCCAAATGACTTCTTAAAAATGTTAACACTTCTGATTTTGATTTGTGTTCAACTTTTTCCGTCGACATAATTATGTTTCCAAGAAAAAGGGTAAATGGTAAATTAAATTGTAAATGGGTAAATTACAAATGATTTCAACAAGTTGTGAAGTTAAGGAGGGGGTGGCACGTGTGTTTTATGTTTATTATTATTATTATTATTTCCTTTTTACAGCTCTGTTAATTAAGTAATGTTCAATCAGCGCCAATGTAGGCCAGTTAATTTGCTTGGCAGGCAGTAGGTTGTCAATGTCTGGTTCAGATTATGTGTGCATTTATGTGATAGAACTAAAATAGCATTATTCACAAGACTCGTAGTGGTGTAATGGTACAGTGAATGCGTCTAGTGGTGGCTCAGCAATCTGAAGGAATTAAAACTTCAGAACGTAGTTCTCGCATGAAAAAAAAAAAATGCTGATTTTAATCCAAGAGACCTCGTGACCATTTTATATCTACAAAACATGTTTAATGGTACAGTGAAAGCGTCTAGTAGTGAGAGATTTAAACTTCAGAACGTCGTCCAGGCATAAAAAAGATATGCTTATTTTAAATCCAATAGGGCTAATGACCATCCACAAAACATGATTATATATAAAGGACATAATAATATATATGTCAAAATGAACAGAAACAAGATACATTGTGATACATTTGGCTTATGTGGTTCTGTTGCGTTGAGATGGAAAATTATAATCATGTCTAGAGGCCACAAGACCACCATTTAGTGATAACTATTCAGATATCCAGTTAACATCCAAGATTTAAGATATCTGAAGTTTCGTTGCCTTTTCTTTTCTACTTTAAATCAAAATTATAACAACTGCAGCAAAAAAAGAGAACAGGAAATCTTGAACAATAAGATCTTCAACAACGACAACAACAAATCTGTCAAAAACAACAAAATCATCAACAACATAACAAAAGCAGCAACAACATCAAGAACATCGACAAAAAAAACAGCCACAACTTCAACTGCAGCAAAAATAACAACGACATGAACAACACATTAAGGTAACAATGAGAACTACAGAAACCGACACAAGAGCTACAACAAGTACAATAACTACAACTGCTACAACAATAACAACAACAACTACAACAACAACAATATCAACTGGTAACGAGCGAGGCGGACATTTAATGTTACGATTTTAACATAACATTTGTATTTAGTTTCTAGTCTACACCCACACACACTCACACAACACACACACACACACGCATTCACTAGGAAAGAGAAAGAGAAAGGAAAAAAACATTAAACAAAATATTTTCACTGATATTTCGTTCAGGACATTTATTAAATTATTGATGAACTGGCCAAACGTCTGTTATCGGATACATTCTCGTTATAACATTCTTTAAAAGATTTTACCCCAAAATGCCAGATATAATCGCCGAAATTATTTTCTTCCCAATTTTATTCTTCTTTTTACCATGGCGCCGTTTGGCATACAGCGCTTCTCTCTCAGTCAGACCATTGCCAATATTTGCTGCATCACGAGTTTCGTAAGGATCATCAAATCGGCGCTCTTGGTCGGGAACCGGGCCGCCTGAGACCTGCACCATCACACATGCTACAAGTATAGCCAACAGGATCAGATTTTTCATTTTGTTTTTCTCACTCTGTGGATGACAAACAACGATATGACCAGGGGATGGTTTGTGTTGTCATGGAGGTTCAAATTTCTGCCGGACAAAATTAGAACTTTGTCTAGTTCCCTCGGTTTGACGTGTTTTACTTTCCTTTACATTGCAATGAAGCTTTAGTAGAGACGAGTTTGTCGTGAAATAAGCTTTCATCATTCAAATAGTTCACAACAATTAACAGGTCAATTAACTGTTAAAATTTGACTGGACAAAAAAATAAAGTTTTGTCTTATCGGTTTTGTTTCTGATTTCATTGTTCTTTTTAAAATGTAATTCAAGACTAAAATCAAATCATTTATTATGTTTCACACATTCTCCACCTTTGAACTCAAAAGGCTTTTTTAGTAGACCGGCTAAAGTAACCATATTTTGCATGCAGGTTTCAAATACTGTGGAGAGTGCCCCGAAGTTTGGATTTTTAAAATGTAATTCAAGACTAAAATCAAATCATTTATTATGTTTCACACATTCTCCACCTTTGAACTCAAAAGGCTTTTTTAGTAGACCGGCTAAAGTAACCATATTTTGCATGCAGGTTTCAAATACTGTGGAGAGTGCCCCGAAGTTTGGATTTTTAAAATGTAATTCAAGACTAAAATCAAATCATTTATTATGTTTCACACATTCTCCACCTTTGAACTCAAAAGGCTTTTTTAGTAGACCGGCTAAAGTAACCATATTTTGCATGCAGGTTTCAAATACTGTGGAGAGTGCCCCGAAGTTTGGATTTTTAAAATGTAATTCAAGACTAAAATCAAATCATTTATTATGTTTCACACATTCTCCACCTTTGAACTCAAAAGGCTTTTTTAGTAGACCGGCTAAAGTAACCATATTTTGCATGCAGGTTTCAAATACTGTGGAGAGTGCCCCGAAGTTTGGATTTTTAAAATGTAATTCAAGACTAAAATCAAATCATTTATTATGTTTCACACATTCTCCACCTTTGAACTCAAAAGGCTTTTTTAGTAGACCGGCTAAAGTAACCATATTTTGCATGCAGGTTTCAAATAATGTGGAGAGTGCCCCGAAGTTTGGATTTTTAAAATGTAATTCAAGACTAAAATCAAATCATATGTTTCACACATTCTCCACCTTTGAACTCAAAAAGCTTTTTTAGTAGACCGCCTAAAGTAACCATATTTTGCATGCAGGTTTCAAATACTGTGGAGAGTGCCCCGAAGTTTGAATTTTTAAAATGTAATTCAAGACTAAAATCAAATCATTTATTATGTTTCACACATTCTCCACCTTTGAACTCAAAAAGCTTTTTTAGTAGACCGGCTAAAGTAACCATATTTTGCATGCAGGTTTCAAATACTGTGGAGAGTGCCCCGAAGTTTGAATTTTTAAAATGTAATTCAAGACTAAAATCAGATCATATGTTTCACACATTCTCCACCTTTGAACTCAAAAGGCTTTTTTAGTAGACCGGCTAAAGTAACCATATTTTGCATGAAGGTTTCAAATACTGTGGAGAGTGCCCCGAAGTTTGGATTTTTTAAAATGTTTTTTTGTTTTTTTTTAAATTTTTTTAGTTTGCTTTGTTTCGCTGACTGCTCGCCCCCGATCCCGTTTTTTTTCGCGAGCACGTGACGCGTGGTGTGAACACTTGCTATCCTATGTAGGTCACTACACTACTGCATTCACCCTGCTCGGGGCGAATATGAGAACACAGGAATACCGCGTAGGGGGGGGGGGGGTAGAAGGTGATTGGCGAGGCATTGGTTGGGGTGCCTGCTGGGTGCGTGGCTTTTAAGCTAGTATTAATATAAAAAAAGCTTTCTATTGCACTTGCCTTTCAATGGGTTAAAAAAGAAAAATAAATGGGACATCTGGAACAAAATATTATTTTTTTCTTTACGCAGAATTTTTTTTTAAAAAAGGAAAATAAAATCATTTCAGCTGCTTAACGCCTTAGATGAATCTGTTCTTCCATTTTCTTTAACTAATGATTCTGTGTGTATTATGCAAATAAATATTTTGTGCTTTACAGTAGAGGCTGGGGAAAAACAGATATCGCTAGATGGACAGAATGTATTGCTTCAGTGATAACTTCGAAGAAAGAAGGACAGAAAGAAAGAAAGAAGGAAAGAAATGGGAAATCTATAAAACAATACTTTTCAAAACAATTTTGAAAAGACAATTACCAGTTCGGCTCGTTCACGCCTTCGTTAGTTCCATTAATTTATTCTAACATTTTATTTAAGAATTGGATCTGTTGCAAGTATTGATTACTTACATATCAATATTTGTGCTTTATAATAGAAGCTGGAAGAAAACAAATATCCCAATCTGAAGAGAACGGCGTCCTCCAATGATAACTATAAAGTCATAGATATCATTGGAGTATGACTGTACTTGCATGTCTATCACTACAAGATGTTAGTAAAGTCTAACCTCTCTCTTATCTGTGAATCCATATGGACCAGAACTTACCAGAGTTGTAGTATCACCAAGAAAGACTTGAATTGGAACCTAGAACACGCCAGTCTAAGCCAGAAAGGGATTAAGCAGGTCTTAACCCTAGTCCTGCGGGAGGCCACTATATGTATATTGGCCTCCCCGCGCAACACGCGAGACACGGGAGGCCATTATTTTGTCCGACACGCTTAACCGCGGGTCCTGCCGGAGGCCATATTTTTGTATAGCAACGGTGCGCCTCGCGCTCTGTGTATTCGGTTGCCAAGGCTGTCGTTGTTTTTTGTTCTTTTTTCCACACTATTTTCGCCTGTTTATCTATCCTGTCACCTCTACTGTCTAACAAAATGGTATCGTCCGATTACGTTTATTACGATGCAACTATTCGCAACTATTCGTCATACTCGTGTAATAGTACCGACGGTCTGAAGTTCGAACTGGAGAAAATCTTGGGGAAACTTTTACTTTGACGCTGGTTGTCGTCTACATGTGAAATGAGAAGAAAGGGGCCATGTGCGTATTTGAGACGCCGTTCTACGTCTGTAATTATGAATTCCGATGTAATATTAGGGCATGCTGCATAAGTGCGACTGTCAGTAGCTTTTTCATCATGGAAAACTGGGAGAAAATGACCGACTTTGTGGTTGGTCGTTGTCTTTATTTGATGTGGTAATTAGAGAGATATTGTGTTCCTTTGGTTAAACCGCTCTTCAGTACATGTATGACTGTGCTCTACGACCTGGAACTGGAAATCAAATCTCTCGCTAAAACTAACATTATAGTAAGTGGACGCTTTACATAGTAGAGGAAGGAGAAGGCAATGTCACGATACATGTGGTTGGTAAATTGAGCGAATGGCTTAAAAAATCATTTGTTCACCTGAACTTAGGGACAGAAAAATCCCAGAGGTCTTGGGAAAATGATAAAACGTGTGTTAAACGGCATGTAAATGCAGAAAATTCTTGATTTGGGCCTTCCATTTCAAAATAAAACCTACTGCATATCATCACAAGTACTTTATCCAAACATCACAGGGGTCCCTTACGATTTATCCACCATTATTGTTGTTATTGCGTCCTGAAGTATAAGCGATACAGGTGTTCACAAGGACCCGATTGACCAGACCGCCGAGGTTATCGGCAACACGCGAACGATCGGCTGAATTGCCGCTGGCTACCCCCGCACAGGACGTTACGTGGACGAGTTCACTCAACGCGGGACGAGGGTTAAGTACTGGTTCTTTGTGCTGAGGCGTCAACTGATAACATTATATCATTACCAACTACAACTGGAAGACAAATCTTGCACGTTCACATTTCCTTTGGATCATTTAGCCTTTTCATATCATTTTTCTAATTTCATGCGGATCTGTTCAGAACTGTTGACCCAACAGAGACGTGATATCAATACTATATCAAAGGCACAACTCTTATTAATTTCAAACAATATTTTAAATTACTGTCAAATCAAGAGACTCGTCTTACAAAGAACCCCATGTTTATTCAGCTTACCATCCATTCAATAATACATCATGGAGAAAACTGGGTTAAAGTCAACATGACAAAAGACTGCTGACGTGTAATACGCTGATGCAAGAATAAATTTGTTTTCTTGCTCGGTTTGATGTGAAGGATTTTCTGTTACGAAATAATATTGTTTTCTTCTAAGGTTGTAAATGATGCATTATATTTATCATTATCTGTATCTTTGCTGGCAACTCCCAGCCTCACCCAGACTGTTCAATCACAGTTATATTTCATACATTAACTCTAGTTGTAGCTCTAGATGACAGTTTAACTTTGAATCTTGCATTCTTCGCCCTTTCACTCCTGGTAGATTCATCAATACTCTCCTAACGGATAAATGCCACGCTCTTCGACTTCTTATCCATTGTCAATGTCATCAAGGGATAGTTCTTCGATCACTCACCTTTGTCCTGCCTCATTAAGCCAGGGAACAGTCAACAATAGCATTATTTAATTTCAAAACAGCCATATGGATATCTAAATGACTAGATTCACATCTAGACATATTGTAGGTAAAGATTCGCTCAAGTGGAATCCCCCTGAATCCCTCACAGTTGGATAGTCTGTATGGAATGAAAAAATAGTTTCTCCCGCATCGTATATTAGCCGCTTGTTTCTGCTTTACTGATTAATACGTCAACTGACGTCACGTTTATATAGTCCCCACTACAATTACAACACAGGGCGTCAATTTTCATTAATGCCCTATCATCTTTTTATCTAAATATTCACTATCTATCCCATAGTATATATTCCCGCTGACTTGCTCCCTTCTATCAATAAAAACACCAGTGATATTCTATTTACTACTGTTTATCTCCGCCTTCCTGTTGTTTAACGGCTCCCCCCTTGCTTAAAATGTCGTCATCAAAAACCACAGTCATCGTCTGCATCCTCGATCTTATCTAAGAAGGCACAAATGACGTAATACCCATGTTCTAATTCTTCACCCCCTCTCTATAATTAATTCGGTTATTTCTCTTTGACCACTGAGCGCACACCAACTACATTTGATTATGACAGCGTCTTATTTTAAATTCACAATACGCTTCGACAAAGTGACGTAAAGGTCAAATTTGATAGTTTTCACACTTTTCGCTCATGATAATTAAAACTCTCACATCCATGACCCAACAAACTCATTTAAATGAAAATTTAATAGTTTTGAAATTACAGATTACATAGACTAACTGGCGTAAACGTCGCCTCCTAGAGATAAAATTTTTCCACAAAACGACGTTAAGCCTTTACGCCAGACAGTCCTCGACGTTGTGGAGCATTGAATTTTTTCGCCATTGTAACGCCTCTTTGTCACAAGAATAAAATGTTACACAGACAGACTGGAGAGTGGCCATCAGTTTGTCTAGCCAGCCTATCTGCCAATTAATAGGCGGATTAAATTCAACTTGCTTCTCACATCTTCAAAGGTTCTGACGGGCAGTTCTGTTATGCCAACAGCCACACAGATTAGTTAATCAGAAATGCCGACGGACACAATCAATAAATTGACGATGTTTATCCCGTCATTGCGACTCTGTTTTCCTTTTCTTGTTATTGTTAATGTAAAGGTATGTCGGCAATGTCCTACCCAGCAATGTAGGACGTTTCGGCAGCAGCCTATTATGTTCCCTGGATTGATGATGAAAATTATGTCTATCCTGTTGGCAGCAATGCCCCCTCCCCACAACTAAGCTGAAGACACTGTTCATTTCGGTACCAGCAATCTTCCCTAGAGTGATGCTGAACACCATCTTTATCATGCAGCCACCATTGAGCCATAGAATGCTTTTGAAGACGTTTTCCAAAACGGAAACACACCCTTAGCGGAAAATCAGAGGACTGCCATATAGAAGGAACCTTTTATCTAGATTCCCTAAACAGCCTGCACAATCTTCAAAATAGAGGAATAAATTTAAGGCGCAGATCAGGCAAACATTTTCCCTTTCCTATCTGTCTCGGAGTATGGTTCATGCATCTGATCAAAGATGTAAGAGATGTGAAACAATCTAATGAAACCTTATTTGAAGAGATTCGAGGTCTTCTACATGTATAACAAAAAGTACACTTTTTGAATCAGTAAAAAGTCAGGGACACTGTCATTTTTAGCATAAAGGAACAAAGGATCGATGGGTCAGAGGTCTAGTGAAATAGCAAACCTTCTACACAAATTCATGCAACTTAAAACGTTAGAGACGGACAAGAAGAAGTATTACTATTCTCTGACCTTACCGTTTATAATAAAGCACTTTCTGAAGTCTGTAATTTTTACTGAAAACTGTGAGTGTAACAGTTGACGTAAATTTCAGCACGTTATGATAGGGAGTTAGATGATCTGAGCTGCTACCCTTTAAAAATGAAACTGTCTCGAACTGTCGTAGAAATAAATGAAAACAGAATCCGATGAATGATTAACATTAACTTTTAATACCTGTAAATGAACGTTGGATATCTCACAGCTTACTTACGAGGAAGGCATGCAGTTACAAAACCCAGATTAGATTTTGCACACACAAAATGACGGGATCTTGCCCACATGCGGAATAACTGGCTCTTGCACACACACGCACTCGCCTGCCATCATTTATATACCCATCTAGATAGATCGTTCACGAACGGCAAATCCAGAAACTACGGGATGCGTAAAGGCCACGTCACAGAATTGCGTCACTACAAGGCCAGCCTAGCGTAATTACTCCGACATGAATGATATCGTACATTCTCGATGGAACTACAATAACCAATTACGTCACACAGCGAGACATCACAGAGAAGTAAAGCTAGCACACGAGGGGTCGCCGAGGGCTGCGGACAACATTGTTAGCCCGTATGACTAGGACGCTACAGTGAGAATCCAATTTTTCGAGACCAAACTTCTACAAAGTTCAAACAACAATATGCATAGTCTCATTGAAAGATGTTTGGCCAGAGTTAACGCAGTTCCTGTGGAACTTACTGGCATCATCATACAGTTTGTGTTGAATGAAGTCCAGACTGTTGACATCGCCGCCGAGATGTCAATGGCCATCATGTTAAAAATTTATCATCTCTCCAAATTCCAGAAATACTTCCAAAACTAGCTTACACATCAACTCCCAAACTATGCAAAGTAAAATTCACTGATCTGATGTCATTGTGCAGCGAGTTCACCCCTGGGATCAGCCATCCTGATCACCATTAGTTGTGCATGTCCCATGAAGTTTGACTGCCATTTCGCTATATGAAATGAAGAACTGACATGTTTTGCATTTCCTCCCCACTACATTTTAAAATGGCCCTTTCCATTAACTCAAGGGTACTCACACAGTATTTCGAGCATTCTTTTGTTATTCCGACACATGTGATAAATTACAATAAGGCTATTTCTTTTCCACGAATACTGTTCTTTCAATATTTGAGAACATCTGTATTATTCCACAATATTATTTTATTCACCTGGATACATAAAAATGATTGAGAAGCCCTTGACAATTCTCGTCTAAATTTTGAAAAGGCAACTGTTTCTTTTCACATCCAATATAATATTAATAATAATAATAGCCATAATAATTGTATATTCCGGATCTTTTAGATAAGGTAAAACTTTACATTGTGATTATATTTATTTTCGCCTGCAACGAAATCATACTAACTTGATATTTTTCAACTATTTTGAAACTGTCTCTTTTTTTTTTTAAATATGGCACTGCTATAAAATAGAATTTGCCGCAATGCGTTTATGACACCTGATAGTCCGCAACAGCGACTTAAACCACTCAGACTTCGTGGCCGTTTCTATACAAAGTGACGTAAAGCTCCCCGAGCGACGTACACCAGCCGCTTCTGTGGTTTCCTTTTTCTAAAAAGTGACGTAAAGCTCTCCAAGCGACGTAAACCTACCGAATCGGTAGTTTCCTTTTAAGACAAAGTAACGTAAAGCTCCCCAAGCGACGTAAACCTACCGAATCGGTAGTTTCCTTTTACGACAAAGTAACGTAAAGCTCTCCAAGCGACGTAAACCTACCGAATCGGTAGTTTCCTTTTCCGACAAAGTAACGTAAAGCTCCCCAAGCGACGTAAACCTACCGAATCGGTAGTTTCCTTTTCCGACAAAGTAACGTAAAGCTCCCCAAGCGACGTAAACCTACCGCCCTGGTCGTTTCCTTTTTCTACAAACTATGTGACATAGAGATGGACTGTCTTTGTAAAAAACGTTATTTTTTCTCTTACTTTGTTACAAACCAACTATTCTATAATGTACATCGATAGTCAAATGCATAGCCATTCAGTTTTTACAATTTGTGTTCAGTTTGTGCCTCGTGCGGTCGATTTTATGGAAGAGAAACAAGCAAAAAAAACTTCAACCACCATTTTCTCAAAACTAGAAAATTTACCTTTACGCCATAATATAAAGTAAAAAAATAAAAAAAAAACATCGTCAGGGTCTTGGCAGATAGGGGGAAAATTTAAGTTTGAGTTTCGGCAATGTCAGTGAGTACTGCGGAACTTGTTTATTAGGTAGTGCTAATGTGTACCACAATCATTTGATCATAAAATTTTCAATTTAATCATCAACCTTTTGAAATCTCATCAAATTGACAATCAAAGTTGGAACTTGTTTACTCGAACTAGGTCTTGGCCTATTCTTTGAGCATTAGCTCTAGTTCGAGGCGTGAGAGGCCTAGACTTTTGCCAAAGTTTTCTTGGCATGACTGACGGCACTTCGAGATCTAGATCTATAATATAATCAAAATCTTTCCTTTCGAGCTTGAAGCACTCTCTTGGTTTTCTTGGTGTAAATGAATGGCACTGACCTCATCTGTATAACACTAGCGATCTAAATTTTCCTTGGCGCGGCTGGAAGTGAACCCTAGTTCGAGAGTACTTTTCCGGTAAGAGGCGGAAATGACGAAATTGACGGAAGTACATTATCACGTCGTATTCGCAATCACGAATTGATAACTGATAATTATAACTGAATTTCTGGAAAAAGTAAAGAGTTTCGGGAAAAAAATTAGCACGACACGTACAGGCTTGATACATTTTACATACATGTGCCAAGTTTCATTTCTCTACGTTGCGTAGTAAAAAAGCCTTTGCGGGAACAAAGTTGGGCCCAAGCATAGATAAATAATATACATAGATAGGACATAGACGCTTCGGGCTGTGTCGGTTTCTCCGGAAATTTCCGAGAAGGCGCCATCTTGGTATTACTGTAGATCCTGATTTCAGTGTTCCCAGATTGGGCGGGAAACCGCGGAATTGGACTGGTTTTGTTCGTGATTTGCGGGTATTTTTTTCCGTGTGCGGGTTTGCTAGTTTTGGGCTGGTTTTGGAAGAGCAGTTAAGCTGGAGTGGAAATTACAGTTTTGATTGAAAAAATCACGAAACCATTTTTTGGGGACAGTCTCTGTGCACAGAGTGATAAAATTCTGGCCTTTGCAAGACTGCCAGTGCCAGATAGTATAACTGTGGGTGATGATGCAAGACTAGTCGCACGTGGTCAGTCCTTTGTTCGAAAGTATAGCCAATCAGGTAAACATGGTCCACGAGGTTGGCATGTGTGTGAACCTAAAAGTAAGGCAGTGGTCATTCTGCAACCTTTGGCATGAGTAACTGACCAAACTATACACTTTCAGGCCTTAAATTTGGCAGGAAGGTGGCAATTGAACTCTGCTTGAGACCATGATGAGTTTCCTAGGTCACATTGTTGCTGCTCCTGTTGAGGACCTGTACTTTGGGATTTTTTTGAGGGTCCTGGGTTTGTGCTGGGAACACTCTTGTCTATGAGTTCACCATCTTCCACTGGAGGGGTCATCTGCGATTGAGGTGTTCCAACATCAGGATTGATGTGTATTCTGTTTCTTGTGTAGGTTGTTCCATTACTTAGGATTTTAGCAGATTTTCCTTCTTCCTCTATTGCCACGATTATTCCTCTTCTCCAGGTGTTCTCTTTGTTGTTGAAGAAAAGTAGAAAGTACACTGATTGGCCTTTGGTTAGTGTTGGTAGCTTTCTATCAGTCTTGTTATAGTAGTTTTTGATGGTATACCTTCTCTTCTTTCTTCTTGTCTCAGTATTTTCAGTGCTGTGAGTGTTCAGGTTTTGCTTTGGTACCAGTGCTCTTGTAGATCTCTGGAACAACATTTCTGCTGGACTGATTCCTGTATCTTGTCTTGGGGTATTTCTAAGTTCCAGCAAAGCTTTGTAAATGTCACCTTTTGCATGTTTTGTCTTTTTCATCAGCCTTTTGATTGCTTTCACAGCTGATTCAGCCTTTCCATTAGGTTGGTGATGATGTGGAGATGAACGCTTGTGTTCTATTTCCCATTCAATCGCAAAGTTCTGAAACTGTTCTGCTGTAAATTGAGGTCCACAGTCAGTGATCATCATTCTTGGTATGCCATGCCTGGCAAATTGACTCTTCAGCCTTATGATTGTCTGAGATGCTGTTGTCTTCTGCATGTGTTCCACTTCAATAAAGTTTGAGTAGTAGTCCACTATCACCATGTACTGTCTTCCTTCCAATTCACAAAAATCAATTCCGATTTTCTCCCACGGAGTATTTCCTTCACCGTGTTGTCTCAATGGCTCCCTAGTATTGGCTGGTTTGAATATTTGACAAGTTTCACAGTTGTCTGCCATTTGCTTCAGTTCCGCATTGATTCCTGGCCAAAAAACTGCTGCTCTTGCTCTTCTGACCATTGAATCATAATCTTGATGTGCATCATGCAATCTTTCTTTGATCTGTTGTCTCATGGTTTTGGGAATTATGACTCTTTCACCCTTTGATAGGGGTCCATCTTGATATCCAATGCTTTCATTCACACTGTGATATGGCTCCAATTCATTCAGGGTGGCGTTTCTATCTGGCCATCCTTCAAGGACATATTGCTTCATTTCTTGAAGAACTAAGTCTTTCTTTGTTTCTCTTCTGATTTGCTCCAGAAGTGCATCTCTAATGTCTATGTGATTGACACCACCTTCCTCCATAGAATCTTTCTCATGGTCCTTAACCTTGTAGGCTCGGCTAAGAGTGTCTGCTAGTTTCAGTTGAGTTCCACTGACATAATGAAACTCAGTGTTGTATCTGTTCAGTCTGGTGACCATGTTTTGTAGCCGCCTTGGTGCTTGCCTCAGAGGTTTGTTCAATATGTTCTTCAATGGTTTGTGATCATTCACCACAGTGACATGACGTCCATATGTATATTGGTCGAATTTCTCTAGTCCGACCATCACAGCAAGTAGCTCTTTCTCGATCTGCGCATATTTCTTCTGGCTTTCAGTCATGCTCTTGGATGCATACTCTAGTGGTCTTCCGTCTTGGAGCAGTGCCATTCCTATGCCACCTTTGCTGCTGTCTACTTGAAGTGTTAGTTCTTTTGTAGGATCATAGAACGCCAGCAAGGTATTCTTTGAGATCAATTCCTTTGCCTCGACAAATGCTTGTTGACATTCTGTAGTCCAGGTGAACGTTGCATCCTTTTTTGTCAATGCTCTAGTAGGATCCAATGTTCCAGATAGATTTGGGATGAATTTGGTGAGATAATGTATCATTCCACAAAATCTTCTCACTCCTTTTATATCAGTGGGTGCTGGAATTTCACGTACGGCTTGCACTTTCTCTGCATCAGGTTTAATGCCATTCACCGTGATCAAATGTCCTAGAAATTTGATTTCTTCTTTCTTGAACACACTTTTCTTCTCATTCAACTTGATTCCCTTTTCTTTGCATCTTTGTTGGACCTTTCGTAGGTTAGTATCATGTTCCATTTCAGCTTCTTCCTTGGTTCTTCCACGACCATACACAAGGATATCATCTGATACATTTTGGCAGCATGGGAGCCCATCCAGAGCTTGCGTGATTCTTTGCTGGAAGATTTCACTGCTTACCTTCAGTCCAAAAGGTAAACGGGTCCACCTCATTCGTCCATAAGGTGTTATCATTGTTGTTAGCTCTGAGGATCTGTCATCGAGTCCCACATGCCAATAAGCTTCCTCTACATCAAGTTTGCTGAAACACTTTGCCGCATGTAAATCAGAGAGAATATCATCCAGAGTAGTTAACTTGTAGTGTTCCCTCTTCAGGGCTACATTCAGAGGTTGGGGGTCTATGCAGATTCTGACATTCCCATTCTGCTTCTCCACAATAGTCATCTGACTTACCCATTCAGTTGGTTGGGTAACTGGAACGAGAATTCCTCTTTGTGTGAGTTCATCAATCTTTGACTTGACTTTTTCCTGCAGTGCTATTGGAATTCTTCTGCATGGCAGAATTCTAGGCTTAATGTTTGGGTCAACTGTCAGAGTTGCTGTACCTAGTGACTGAGGTTTGGATGCTGAGCTTTGCACTTGTGATATGAAGTGGTCTGTTTTGACTTCAACTAGATAGAATTCTTGAATGGTGTTGATTCCCAACAGGCATGATAAATCATTGTCAACAACAATGAATGTCACCATCTTTGATTCCTTGGATTTTGGATTTGTTGTCTCTAATGTGACTTCTCCAATGGGTTTGGTTGTTGATTTGTTCCACATCGTCAGTCTTGAATTTTTGCATGGCTTCATTTGTTCTTTTCTGACATACCGCTTGTTGATAGTGTTTATGTTGGCCCCTGTGTCAATGATAAATCGCACGTCTTGATTGTTCACTTGGAGTAAAGCAGTGCATCCCTTGCTGTCCACTCCATTGATTTCAACGTGTAAGAGGAATCCATCATCTGATTCTGACTCGCTGGTCTCCTGAACATTGCGAATTGATTTTGATCTTGAACGACATTGTGCTGCAACGTGATTTTTCTTCTTGCATTTGGAACATTCCTTTCCAAACGCTGGACATTTCAATTTCGATGCATCATGACTTCGACCGCAAAATTTACAGTTTGTGATCTGTGATGGGAGTGTAACTTTCTGCTTTCCACTGTATTTGCTTGTACCAGGTTTAGAATGCCTCTTCTTGGCATCTGATTGCACCCTATGTACTTCAGACGTTGCTGATGAATTCATTTCAGTCATCTGTTTCTGTGCCGCTTCCCCAGTTCTACAAATATCAATCGCTTTCTGTAGATTCAGATCTTGTGTCTGCAGCAGTTTTCTTCTGGTTGAGTCGTCTTTGATTCCTGTGACAATCCTGTCACGCAGTACACTTTCTTCTACCTGCCCATAGTTGCAAGTTTTCATCAGCTTTCTGAGTGCAGATAAGAAGTCTTCGAATGTCTCCTCTTTTTGGCTACGCATGTTGAACATGTACCTTTCGTAGGTTTCATTTGTCTTGCCCTTGCAATATTGTTCAAATGCATCTAAGATGTCTGTGATGGTTGGCTCCTCTACCATTTGGAACCCATCGTATACGTCCATTGCCTCCGACCCTATGACTGTAAACAACACAGCTCTCTGCCTGGCTAACGGTTCTGTGTCTAGATGTGCAGCTATCAAATAGTTCGACCAATCACGTCGAAAACGTTGCCAGTTGGCTTGCATGTTACCTGACTGTTCTAGTCTGGCTGGAATAGGTATCTGTTGCTTCGTTGCTGCCATGATTCTTGATAGATCTAGATTAGTTGACTTGAAGTCAACTGTTTCTTGTGTGAGTGTGAGAGTTTATCCCACCGCTGCCACCATGTTGATTCGTGATTTCAGAATGTTTATTTCCCTTAGTTGCATGCCAGATATGATGTTACCACAGTATGCCAAATACATATATAATAGTATGCCAAATAGTAACATGATTATTGTAATCTCAACAATGATAACTACAAAAACATGGATATTATTGGAGTATGACTGTACTTGTATGTCACTTTCACTTTAAGAGGTTGGTAAGCTCTAGCTCCTGACACACCAATACAACATTAAAATTATGCCATATAGTTTTTCATTTTTAAAACTACTAGCTTTTAAATCTGACCAGTCTGACAGCAAATTCTGACAGGCCTCTCAAAAAGGCAAATGACAATGGCCTTAGATAAGATAAGATAATATAAGATAAGATAAGGTAAGATAAGATACATTTTTTTCGCCCTTGTACAAGGAAATTTGTTTTTATCATTGAATACATAACAATACAGTTACAGAAACAAAAATTATGATATATATGGCGCACACACACATATATACACACCCACTAATAAATAAACAAAATTAACAGTGCACACAATATGCTTCCGTTACTAAAAGACACTGACCTGACACGGAAGACAGGATTCAACTGTACACAGATTACGATCACGATGACGGCATTATTGTAACATCCTAGTTGATGATGGAATAAACGATTTAAAGTAGCGCTCAGTTTTAGTTTTCTTTGACAACAGCCTTAAAGTTCTTACAGTGACTATTCCACTCGGGACCACCATCTGTAGAAATTTTAAAAGAGGACCCCTAAATTCAGAAATTTCAGACCCATCAGTCTGAATCTTTCCAGCCCTGTTGACGGTACCTAGAACTGCATGTAAAAAAACAAAATTCGGATACCCGGACACCTGCCAGCCCTGCGGCCGTCAAATAAAACAGACGGTCGACTATAGGAAACGAATAAAGTGGGAGAGAACTGCTTTAATAGTCTTTGTCATGAGTCAAGTGTTATTAGATCTCACGCAGAGCCGTGAGTTGTTGTTTTTTTACCATGGCCATGAGAAATTGGCTGGTGGCCTTGAGCGGTCCTCGCGAATCATTGTTGGTGAGTAAGAAATTGCAAAGTTAAACTGTTAGATTCACGCTTTTGGGTTTTGGGTGTTCGTGATTAGAAGTAAGGCAGTGAGGGTGAGATACGGTGGGGATGTTTGACATTGTTAAGTATGACTGGACAAGTTTGGCACGTTAACTGGCTGGTAGAATAGTGCAGACGTATTCCTACATTCAAAATGGTGGGATTTTTCGGCCAATGCGATTGCTGAACTAATTTTGCCAGCGGATTAACCCTGCTGGGTATTTGGCCATATGAAAGATCGTGTAACGCTGAAATTCAGGGAATACAGACGAGCAGAAGCATCGTGCCGTGACGTATCACGGTTGGCCAGTACCTGAACTGAGTGGCACGAAGACTAGTCCTTTGTCATCGGACTGAAGGAGCCTAGAGAGAGAAAGCTCATAGAAAGAAAGGTTTTGGTTGGACTGACCTTAAGAGTCCACGCTGCGCTCTTCTGATGTTCGCGCCTAATAGCTAGGCGTGACCAACGGTAACTCATCTTTTCACTAGAAATTGATAGAAGTTCAGAGATAGGGAGGAAACCCACAGCCTCGTAGGAAGTCTGAGAAGTCCACAGCTTGGACTCGACGAACGAGTGTATTGTTAGCTTGTGTCTCATTACGGGACGAGCTCACTGATAATTGATATGAATGTTAGAGTCATTAGCTGGATAGAATTATATGTACAAGCTTCTTAATACCTGCTAGCCGAAATCGTGCTTCTGTAGACTTTGAATGTACTGGGCTTTCCTAGCATTCAGTGTACCTTGAGAACCCATATTATTTCTGGAGAGTTTGTTTGGCGACTGGCCAGTGGCGACTCAACTACTATATAGATTGATATTTTATTTTTCTTATAATATAATAATAATAATAATAGTTCGTCCATCAGGTATGATGATGACCTTAACAACACCAGAGGAATAAAGAACAGAAATTGTTGAGAATTTCAACACATGGACAATAAAGAGAACTAAAGGACACAGAGGACAGAATGGAAAGACTGTTCTTTTATGACTTATGGCTTCTCATGTGACTAATAAGTCCTATTTTTGCCCTGCAGACCCTTCCGCATAAATGACAAGAGTGCTCCGTTGGTTCAGTACCACTGGGCCTTTTCTTGCGCCGTTCTCTTTTTTTGATAGCCTGCTGGACTCTGTCAACTTCCCATGCTTTGCTGCCTCTGGTAAGGGCCGCCCTCCAATTTGCACGATCAAGCGAGAGCTTTTCCCACTCACTCACATCAATGGCAAAGGCCTTCAGTGATTGCTTGAGAGTGTCTTTGTAACGTCTCTTTGGGGCCCCAACATCCTCGTTCCATTGGAGAGCTCAGAGAAGAAGATTTGCTTAGGGAGTCTGGAGTCGGGCATTCTGACAACATGTCCTGCCCAACGTAGCTGCATTTTTTTCAGGTGGCAGAAGATGCTCAATTCCTTGGCACGATTGAGGACCTCAGTGTCTGGAATTTTATCCTGCCATTTGATCTTTAGGATCTTTCTAAGGCAGGCCAGATGAAAGTGATTTAGCTTTCTGGCATGCGATTGGTACACTGTCCAGGTTTCAGCCCCATAGAGTAGGGTGGGAAGGACCACCACAGCATTGTACACTTTCAGATTAGTGTCTGTGCGAATGCCGGCGACATCCCATACTCTCTTTCGAAGCCTGCCAAATGCAGAGCTGGCTTTGCTGATTCTTGAGAGAATTTCAGTATCAACACGAGCCGCGGAAGACAGTGTACTGCCAAGATAGGTGAAGTTCTCCGACACCTTCAGAAGACTGTCATGGACTTTGATCTGGGGTCACAGGATACTTGTCGTCTGGAGTAGGCTGATGGAGCACTTCCGTCTTCTTCGTGCTTATTGTGAGGCCAAAGTTGTCACAGGCACTAGAGAACTTATCAACACAGTTTTGCATGCTATCCTCATCGTGTGCCAGAAGTGCACAATCATCAGCCAATAGTAGGTCACAGACTTGATTACTTTTGGTTTTGGTTTTTGCCTGAAGTCTCCTGAGGTTGAATAGACTGCCATCAGTTCGGTACTTGATGCTTACCCCTTGAGGAGGAGAGCTAAAGGCTTCTTGTAGCATTGCAGAGAACATGATGCTGAACAGAGTTGGGGCTAAGACACAACCCTGTTTTACCCCATTTGTGATAGCAAAGGGCTCTGAAACACTGCCGTTGCTTTTGACTGCAGCTTGCATGCCATCATGAAACTGGCGCACTATTGTGATGAATTCGGGTGGACACCCAAACTTCGCCAAGATTTTCCAGAGGCCTTCACGACACACTGTGTCAAATGCTTTTGTGAGGTCAACAAATGTGATATACATCGCTTTATTTTGTTCCATGCATTTTTCCTGAATCTGTCTGGCAGCAAAAATCATATCCGCCGTTCCCCTCTCTTTACGAAAGCCACATTGGCTCTCGGGAAGCAAGTCATTTGACGAGAGGTGATCAAGAAGGCGATTCAGAAGCATTCTTGCCAATATTTTGCCAGCAATTGAAAGTAGAGAGATTCCCCGATGGTTGTCACAGACTTGGCTGTCCCCTTTGTTTTCGTACAGATGGATGATTGAAGCATCTTTGAAGTCCTGTGGCAGCTTCCCTGCTTTCAACATATGATTGAACAACTCGGTCAACCTTTCAATAAGCTTTTCTCCACCGAAGGCATACACCTCAGCAGGAATTGAATCCACGCCTGGTGATTTGTTAAAGGACATCTGATTTGTGGCAGTTCGGGTCTCATTTGCTGTGAATGGCTTGGCAAGAGCTGCATTAATAGGAGTCTGAGGGAGGCGGTCAATGGACTCAGTATTTATATTTGATGGCCGATTTAGCACACCTCCGAAATGTTCTGCCCAAGGCTGAATAATGGCATTCAATTCAACAATGCGTGTTGAACCATCTGACGCAAGAAGTGGCGTAGTGCCAGAGCGGGATGGTCCAAACACAGCTCGGAGGCTCTCAAAGAACTTTCTAGTGTTGTTTGTGTCGGCATATTTCTGAGTTTCTCTTACTCGCTCTTCAAGCCAGTCATTTTTCATTTTCCTCAGCTTCTTCTGGAGTACACCCTTACATGCACGCAGTGCATCAGCTTTTGCTGTGGAAGAGGGGTCACTGCAGTGAGCTTGGATGAGACTATTTTTTTCTTTGATGAGCACTTTGATTTCATTATCATTATCATTGAACCAGTCCTGGTGCTTGCGGACAGGAAAACCAACTGTGCTGCTGGCGCAAGAGTGTACAGTCGTATTTAGGTCAGTCCAGCTTTGTTCAATGTTCTCAGGGTCAAAAGTCACGCAATCCAATTTTGAGGAGAGTTCTGATGAGAGCTCGCTCTGTTTCTCAGCTGAGCAGAGTTTTGAAACATTTAGGCGTTTAGGTGGCGCTTTCCCTTGAGGGCGTCTATTGCGCCTCAATGTTAGTCTGAGCTTGCAAACAATGAGTCTGTGGTCAGTTCCACACTCGGCACCACGCATCGCCTTTGTTACAAGGACATCCTTTCTGTCAGTCTTCCTCACAATGACATAGTCTATGAGATGCCAATGCTTTGAGCGGGGATGCATCCATGACGTTCTGTTTCTCACGGGGAGACTAAAATTTGTGTTGGTAATGAACAGGCCAAATTCAGCGCACAAAGTAAGTAAGCGCAACCCATTGTTATTGCATGAACCAACTCCATGAGGGCCCAAAACATGTGGCCACGCTGAGATTTCGGAGCCAACCCTAGCATTGAAGTCCCCCAAGAGAATCAGCTTATCAGCTGCCGGGACAGAGCATATGACAGATTCTAGATCAGAATAGAACTTGTCTTTGGCTTCATCTGGGTTTGTCATGGTGGGCGCATATGCGCTAATGAGGGTGGCTGACTGGCTTTTCCCAAGTGGGATCCTGAGTGTCATTAGCCTGTCATTTATTCCAATTGGCATGGACTGCAAGTTTCTGACAAGGTCATTTTTAATTGCAAACCCAACACCATGCTGTCTCGGTTCGACTGCACCCTTGCCTTTCCAGAAGAAGGTGTATCCACCACTGAGCTCTTTGAGTTGGCCACTATCAGGGAGTCTGGTCTCACTGAGTGCCACTATGTCCAGGTTGTACCTGCTGAGCTCAATCTCAATAAGTGCAGTGCGTCTTTCCGGGTTGTTTGAGTTGTCCTGTAGTGTGCGTATATTCCAGGCTCCTAGCCTGAGTAAGCTGAATTTCTTTTTGTTTCGACCGCTAAAAGGGATCCCCACTGGTCGCGGTATACCAGTCAGGGTGATGTGAAGTGGGCTTTCTTTAGGGCACCTTTTCTAGCCCCTTCCTCATCTGAGGTGAGCAGTGCTATCCTTAAATAAGGCTGCTCAGCTACTGTGGGTGTTGCCTCCCCACGCCTCCACTTCAATCGACGATGAAGCGACCATAGCCCACAGCCACCAACGTGTAGGTCTGTGCTAACAGCTTCCAGTCTATCCAAACCTGCTGCCACCGCACTCGCCCATCGCCGTTGGAATTTTGAGAGGAAAGAAGACGAGACAAAGATGAAAGAAGACGAGGTGAGTGTTAAGACTGGCGCAAAGAATTTGTTTTTAGTGAGAAAGAGCTGCGCAAACATCAGACTCACTGTCTCGCCTGGACACAACTTATCCAAGTGGCAAGACAGGGTCAAGACGGCTGGAAATGTATCCAGGTGCAGGAGGATGCCAGAGGGACAGTCATATTGCCTGACCGGCTGCCTGTAGGCTACTCCACAGCCTCGCAGTCCACACTGACTAGGGTGAAAGACCCAAACCAAAGAACACCAATACTGGTGGATGCTCTGTGTCACGATATCCAGGCCAGAGTGACGGTATATTGCCATCTGCCCTATCAATCAACCACTGGCCTGCTGCCGCCAGCTTCGAAGCTGCGTCCGGGAAGTTTGCTCAATTCTTCGTCTGTGATTTAGGCAAACAAGCCTATGACCACACCGCTACCGGGGGCCAATATGAAGGACTCAAGTACTGAGGGTCACATTGTGCCCTAGCATGTGGCCGTTGGGTTAGATGAAACCTCCTCCGCCCTGGCCGTTTGCACCGACAGGTGCACGCCCAATGATACCATTCTTATAATATACCATGTGGATATTGAGTGCAGTACAATTGATAGAAATATAGTCACATAACTATGCTACATTAAGTTAATAAGTGGAAGCTTTGTTTTTTTTGGCTATACTCTTGTTATTTAATAATTTCTTGTGTGTTTGTCTCCGAGTGTGAGTTAGCTGCCTCTCGTTCAGTCACTACATCTCCAAAAACATTAAATCTGCTCGTGAGAGTCTTACTTTTAAAACAGGCTCCAAAGGAATACAGTCAGCTGGTGAATTTATATTAGGTGTATGGATGGATCCAACCCCTGCAAAAGACAATGGTTACTACACATGATTCTCTCCCTCCTCTCTAAATTCCAGCCGCTCCGTTTTCCACGTTCTGCAATTCTTTTCGCGCCTACCAACACAGAAGACAATACAGATGACGAGACAAAGACAACGAGAAAGAGGAAACATTGAACATCAAGAGTAGGAGGTCAAGAGCAACAGGCAAATGAGCACGACAAGACAAAGAGCTGATCCTCCTATTACATCTGTAAACTCATTTGGATAAAAACTTACTCGAGTTGTTGCATCACCAAGAAAGACTTGAGTTGGAACCTCGAACACGCCAGTCTAAGCCAGAATCATTATAGGCAGAGCTTAAGTACTAGTTGTCTGTGCTGGGGTGTCAACTGATATCCTTAAAAACAAGAACTGAAAGTGACAGCTTGCAAATTGGATATCGATCACAATCTGTCTTCTTAGAAGACTTACTCAATCATGTTTCACACTGAATGACATTAGTGTAAGCCACTGAATAAACTAAGTGCATTTATTAGTTTAATATTTATTTAACAAAGAAAGAAAAATCTAAAGAGAATAGATCTCGTACAAACATTCACGGACATTTTTTGATAAGCTTTTTTGTTGCTCACATGGTGACTTTCTTCGGATAATTTCGCCCTTGCAAAAGTATATACTTTCTAATGTTTGTTGGACTTCTTGAAAAGGAATGACTTATCAAAGGAATGACATTCAATACCACATCAAAGGAGGAACTCCCAATTAATGCACAAAATATCTGAAATGAGTGTCAAATCGAAAGATTGATAGAACACAGTAAAGCCAAAAAACGCATTTGATATGGGCCCAATGACAGTTTGGTATTTCATCAAGCAGGAAAGTGGGTTAAAGTCAACAAGACCAAAGACTGCTGACGTGTAAAACGGTGGTGCAACATTTTGTTTTATTGTTCGGTTTGGATTGTGGGAATTTATTATATATTAAAATACATTTGCTTCAAATGTTGAAGAGGCAATAATTGTATATATTATGGAGTTCCCACCTCTGTGTTCGATCAAGTTGATCAGACATTTTTATCAGTATTAGACCTCCTATGGCTATGATTATTAAGTTTTTTTTTTTTTTTGGTTCCTCTCAGAATATGCCCGCATGCTGCACTGCAAACAAAAACACCAGCGTGTCCTTCAAAGTTGTACAGTAGACTTGTAGTTAAGTTTTCGACGTTGTTTTGATTACAACAAGCAGTGGCGGATCTACTATGAACATAACGAAGCTTGCACTTATGCTTCAAGAACCCTAATCCCAGAGGGGTCCTGGCAGACCACTTTTTTTAACGACTGAATCTTGTACTTTGCCCCATTGTTGGCAGTTTGCGAAGGGGCCCCCATAACAGTTAAAGCCACCAGTGATTACCATGAAACTGTTCATAAACAAAGGGGACAGTATTCAGTGTCACGAGTGGAGTGAGTGCAATTAAGGGGATTGCTACAGAGCGGGTGTAGAGTAAGAAGGGCTCACAGTAGACAGCAAGTTAAGCGTGCTGTTGTGAGTAGTGGGGGAGGTCTGAATGAGGCGAAAGCGCGGTATTACTATCACTGCAAGTTAGAAGGTCCTACGGAGCGGACCTGTGATAAGAGCCCATCGGGCGGACATAAAGGGAGCAGTCGAGAAGACTAGTGAGAAAGTCTTTCCAGTAATGACTGGTATGTAGAACGTTGATTGATTATTATGATTGATGTATTATATTATATTCGTCTATTACCATGATGTGAATAAGTATATGTGAGGAATGTGGAAGCCCTTGATATTGGATATAGCAATGTGCGCCACGAGCGATAGATGAAAGTGAGTTCATGGATTTGTAGCGCGAGTGAGTAGTGTGTACTCCGATGGAGGTGTGTTACCGTAAGATGTGTGGTGAGTGAAAGGTGAACTAGTGTGTGTACGCTTCATGGATTGTAAGGAGAGGTGGAGTGAATAGAAATGGTAGGGTATTATACCAATGTAATGTTATTCTTGTAGGTGTCGGGGACGGGCCGAAGAGCCACCTCGATGAGCACAAGTGATAGGCCAGCATAGGGCCGGAGGCCATACATAGGCCAGAAGTGAGACTGTCGGGGCAGGACAGTAGAGGCACATAAAGTCGTGGCAGTCGGGCCACGGACAGGGACGTAGATATGAGAGTGAATGAGATACTATATTATTGCCATGATGATGGGCGAGTGAACTGATAAGTTGTATGGCAATAGGAAGGTGATGTTGAGAGACTGCGGTGCCAGTGAATCATTAATGTACTATTAAGACCCTGAGGGGAGAGGCTGAGGCCGAAGTGCCTTTAGGAGTAACTACCGGATTGTGGATCCGAGGGAGAGTGTGTGTGAGAATAAGGCCGTTGTACGGCAGTTCATTTCAATAATATAATGTATGTAATTGCGCTATTATATGTATAATCAGGTTTAATAAATGTGTGAGTCTGATGGGTTGTTTTGTTAAGTGTTAAACTTGGTTGTTCGTGATTGTCGTCCTGTCATAAACTATTACATCTCCCAGTCTGGGATTTGTGACATTCAGTATTGTGTAACTACGGAGAAATTAAGATGATTCACGTAACAACAAAACGATTAAATTCACATTATGCCCTCTGCAACAGTTCAACTATTCATTCAATGTTTCAAGTGATTTTTCTTTTTCATTCTCTTTACAATTCATAATGGGCAATATTTTTTTTTTATTATTATCATTGTTATTAATTTTGCCTCGGGATTAAATCGAGGGCAGCATCGTAAACTATCGTAATTCGACATTAAAAAAAAAAAAATTAAATTTGATATTTTGGTACTCTTTAGCCCCTGGCTTCCGTTATGTTATATTATAAGCTGGGGCTTAGCTTCTGAAAACTTAGGATTTAACTAACGTTTTCAATATATTCAGTCTGATACGAAAGTTATGCAGTTTTTATTCTCCAGATTTTTTTTAATAAACCCAATAACGAAACTTCCACCCGAGCACAGAAGAATGGAGAAGATTGGCGGAATTCTACATCCCGCAGGGAACAAATCCTAAAAGGAACGAGAAAAAGATTGGTCTGTCTCATTAAATACATAGCCAAAATCCTTTTCTATATTATAATCCTACAACTTAGTTTGTTAAAATAACAAATAAATAAAACTGAACTTTTTAATGTATTACCATTAAAATGGCGTGTGGTTGGTGAACACCATAGAATAGAAAGAATGCCACTTTCCGTGACTACAGTAAGTACGAACACCGCCATTTTGGATGAAATGCAACTTTTCTTGACTTGATCGATGGTAAACAATACCCTTTTGTGCATTTCCATGGGGAGTAAGAGCTTACAAAAGGCTCTAAATAGTTTTAATCAACCCAAAAAAATTTGAACAAACCACAGTAAACACATACGCACACTGTCGTTGGTGGAGACAATCTCTTTCAATTCTTGTTATCGCCATGGCCTAATTTCGCGATTCGGCGGAATCAAAGATAATAGAAATTACATGAAGACATCGTTGCTCGCATGCTTAGTTATGAACAATTAATCGCATACAAAATGGCGCAAGGTAGGTAATATTGATGAAATATTCATGCCTTGTGTCGCTTCTGGTAGTATCTCTACTCTGTGGCGAGCATAATTATATGGCAGAGAGTCTCCTCGTGTCCGATCGATCTGTTTTATATTCCGTCTTGATTGTCTTGCTGTTTGTTAGTACAATGTGGTCATTGCCTTGTCGACTCGCTTTCTCCAAACCTCCAAACTGTAAACTTTCTAACCATTAGGTTTACAATCAATATCAGGTGCCTGTGTAGGTTCGGGGAGGGGGGGGGCAAGGAGAGGAGGAGATGGGTAAGGCTGGTGATGGTTGATTGTAACTGAAAAAAGAAAGCAAGCTATAAAACATGATCGGCCTGCTCTTTACGATTTCCAACTGTCAAGGTATCTTTAACTTACGCAACGTGCACACAAGCGATCCGAATTTTTTCGTCCTTATCTGAGAAGACTAGGTACTCGATCCTACCCCCCAATTGGACTAGGGGCACGAAAATATGAGAAAAATCCCAAACCTCCAACGTGCAACATGCCTGCACCGGTCGGGTTCTGAACCCAGTACCCTTGGCATGAGAGGCGAGCACCTTGCCTCTAGAGCACCTTGTCCCCTTGTTACAGTACTCTGCAGTAATGGTAGTTATTTAGGTCAAAAATTGTGGATTTTCGTGGTAAAGGCAAAACATTTTTGCATCATATTTGCTGATGGGCATACTAATAAGTATGGATAATTCCGATATCTGAGATCCCAAATGCGGTTTAAGTGTTGTAGCTACTGTAAACAGTCAGCCAGGTTTGTTATTGTTGTTTGGGCCAAGCTTCCGTTTCCGGAAGCTATTAGCTAACCTATCCCGGTCTTGATTTGACTCGCTTGACCAAAAGTCATGTGATCACGCCTGCTGGCGTCTGCTGTGACCTACTCACGGCTCACGCGCGTGCTCTGCAAATCCAACACCTCTCTCTTCATCTTAACTGGTCTACTCATTATCATAAAGTCCATAATGAATACGGTATCAATGAAATGTAAGGAAAAGGCACACAAGACAAATCTACACATAGATCATAGTCACAGTGCTGAATTAAAGGAACCTAGAAATAATAATCATCCAACAATAACCTTACAAACCCACGGAAGAACAAGTTAAAGTAAAGAAATAACTTGGTTATAATTCTTGCCCATTACTCTCTCTCTCTCTCTCTCTCCCTTAAGAAGGATACTTTGAGCCTGAATGGCACCAACTGCAGATTAAGAATAACGATCTAGATCTGGCTATCTCTGATCCAAGTAGCGGGACTTAGACCACACCCTCCAGTAGTACTAATCTAGATCTAGATCTATTTGTTAGTACTTCACATAAAATCAGTCTGTCATAAATTACAGTTAAATGTTTCCATTTAATTACATGAACTAATCATGCGCGCTAGCGTTGATAGCATTCTAGAACCTTACACCCTTTCTCTGCAGGATACTGATAGATACCAAGATAGAAACTTAGTAAGATAAACTTTACCATAGATTGTTAGATGCTAGCCTGGTTGCCTAACCAAGCTGGACAAAGTTCGTCAAACTTCCAAGTATCATCCAATCATTATTATTTCACATCATCTAAATATTATTAAATACCAGAACTAAACCCATTAATGCCATCGGCACCCTCATAGGGTGCAAACATATTGCAGTCGATATTTTGCCCCGGAAGGCAATTTATTGGTTTGTTTAGCTTCAAGTCTACTGAGGACATGTTTGTAGACTAATTTATATCAGAAGGTGTTACCTCCCTTGTGGTCCATGCGCTTTGGGGCAGCCATTTTTTGTGTGGATGAGAGAAAACATGTCAGCACCGACTACAAGTACACGAAGGTAAGTGAGGATTACTTATTCAGTACATTTTTTGAGAAGAACGCAGTGTTATAAGAAGTTTATATATCATGGATATCAACTATCTTACTAGATGAGAAAATCCAGTAACTTTCCCATTGAACTTTTGGGTCAAAAAAGTGTGCACCCTGTGAGGGTGCGGGTGGCATGGGAGGGTACGTGTCAGTTTCAAGGTTGGATTATTGTAAACAGATAAAAGTAATTCCATTGCAGAACTATGTGAATGTACTTTGATGAATGGAGATCAGATCTAGCATTGTGCTTCAATGCTGATTAGCTACACAGAGGTGGGCGGTATCGATACCACCTAATTTGACAATCTTGTCCTATAAAAGGCAGGTTTAGTGTAAAATGAATGTGTAGAGTACAGTGTAGGCACATATTCCTATATAATTATGTGATAATTATTATTTTTAAATGTGTACTCTAATAATTGTTTGTGCCGTTGTTTCTTCTCTATGTTTACCTAACTTGATTGGCCCACCCTCCTCCCGCATACACTTTCTCCATCTCTGCATGCATTTAGTGCACATTGTAAGTGTGAGTGCATGTGCTTCATTTTTATCTGCATGAACTTCATTTTTTCATGTTTTATGTCTTCCTCAGATTCAATGCTCATGAGGTCATGTCCATGTTAGAGGATGAAAACTTTGCTCATGCAGAGTTGTATCTGACCCCTCCTGGTGCTCACTCCGATGGGGACAGTGGGGAAGAGGACGGTGGTAATTTTGACAATCTTGGTCCCGGTCAGTTGAATGCGGAGGCTGGGTATGTGGCTCATTTAGATGACAGAACTGAGCATCGGGTTGGTGATGGTGATGATGATAATGATGATGATGATGATAATGATGATAATGATGATGATGAAACTGTTCCTGATACCAATAACGCAGCCAGAGAATGTCCTCGGACAAGAAAGGAAGATAGGCGTTGGAGGGTCGCGGACATCCACCCTCATCACCACAGGGATGAAGAAAGGCCTTCACAGAGAAAGCCAGAGTTTCTGGGCCAGGGCCTGAGCCCGGTGGATCTTTTCCGCTTGTTCTTTGATGATGACATGGTGGAGTTTCTCAATCATGACAGTGCAATATGCAACAGAGGGACAGGGGTGAACATGGCTGGAGTGTGGACATCGATGAATGGGGATGCGGTCCAAGAAGTGGTGGTGGCCATTCTTTGCCTATGAACTGGACATGGCCGTACAGAATGCTTGGATTCTGTATAAAAAGTCAGCTTTGTACGCCACAGAGCCACTGGATTTGTTGGGATTCCGACGCCTCATTGTGAGAGTCCTTCTCATGCGCCACAAGAAGGGCATTCACCGGTCCATGTCGCGTCGGCCTCAACCACAAAAGAGGAGGATTCTAAATCAGAATAGGTATGATGGCAGAGACAATTTCATGGTGGACCATCCAACGCAACGACGATGTGCACTGTGCAAAAAGAACACCAGGAAAGCATGCAGAAAATGCGATACTGGGCTCCACGCACATTGCTTCAACGCATTTCATGGAATTCAATAGATATCAAGTTGTTTGATAACATTACTGCATCTTAAGTGGAAGCAAAAATTTCAAGTCAATTCACTGTTTTCATTAAAAATTGGTTAAAATTATCAGATGAAATCCTACTGTTAATTTTGTTCTTTCTGTTGTTGTTGTTGATAATGTTATTGTTGTTGTTGTTGTTGTTGTTGTTTTTGTTGTTGATGATGATGATGATGATGATGATGATGATGGTGGTGGTGGTGGTGGTTGTGGTGGTGGTGGTGATGTTTGAGGTGGTATAAGTGAATGAAATAGGTAAACGAAGACCACTACCTGAAAAGTATGAATAAAATAGTTTTGACTGTCAAGCACCCTCTCGTGCCATCGGCACCCCTCTAGGGTGCAGTCTAAAACAACCCTACTGTAGGCAGATGGCGTAAAAAAACCAACTGAAACGTCATAACAGGACTCAATTTGTCACAAAAATGCACAAATCACAAACATTAGGTAACTCTTTTTATATGTGGGCATTAATGGGTTAATGGGTACAACTTACGTGAATTAACCAAATGAATTTGCACTTGATCTACATCATCAGAGCTGGCACTTCACCAATCTTGAAATATAAATTATACAACTTCTTTTAGCTTAGTCTGGACAGAATAACACGCCCTGCTGTCTTGAAGACTTGGGTGGAACTGACTGACCCACGCTATCATCTATGCGTTACCCAAACTCGCGCAACCCATTTACTCCTTGACAGTCACTAAGTGCAAATTCTAATAAAACATTAAAACAAATAAAAACAATTTTAAAGAACTACCCTCTTGCTCGTGTATGTTCCAAATACACTATCTCAATGAAGTATTACTTAACAAGATAAATACTAAACAAACTTATAATGTAGTGATACATAACAAGTTTCTACTTCTGGCACCAGGGATGGTCACTTAAATTGACCCATCCCGGACAATACAGACAACGCTAAGACTATGGTTTAAAATTGGCGCAGTGAGTACATCAGTTGGCAATGTTACTCAACACTGCCTGACTCATGTCAAGTGCACGATCAAACAATAAGGGGAGATTATCCAGATAGTTTCTGTGTGGTTACTTCCCCTTGACCATGTCTAGTGATCTAGCTAGTCAAAATAACGGGTTTATCTCCCTTTCACTGCAGTGAGCTATAAGTAAATCAGCCCTGTAATGGTTCACCCCATTACATAAATTACAGAAATGACAAATCATTTTTGGGCTACAGTTACAAACTATCAACTCCTTTCTCACTTTTGGTGTCAGAGAGTCAGTACGAGGTGTGAGATGCGTAATTACAAACATCCCCTCATTTGTATAAATATTTCCTTTGTGAGACTTGTGAGTACCAGTGGGCAAAGACTTCACTTGCCTCAAAATATCATAAAAACCACAGAAAAACAACCTTTTCTTTTTGCCCAATTTTGACTTCACTTGCCTCAGTATACTTTCTGACAGCTCACAAGTTGTTCCAGTATACATATCAGGTACGTCATGGGATGTCATTGTAATTCATTTTCATTTTCTAATGACCTTGTATTCATAGCTTTCTCTTATGACCAGCGACCACCTATAATGACAGTGCACTAAAAATCAGTCAACAAGCCAGAGTTTTTCCGGCTCGGAACCGATCAGTCGATATGCCACAGTTCTGCCATTTCACTAGAGATCAGTCAACAGATCACAGTTCTGTCAATGCACTTGAGATCAGTCAACACACCAACGTTCTGGCATTGCCCTAGAGATAAGACAAACTGCCACAATTCTGTCAGTTGGCGAGAGATCAGTCAACATGTCACATTTCTATCATTGCTCTAGAGATCAGACAACACGCCACAGCGTTCAGTCACTGTACTAGAGATCAGTCAAAATGTCACAGATCTGTCAGTGCACTAGAGATCAGTCAACGTACTACAGTTTTGTCATTGCACTGGATATCAGTCAACATGCCAAAGTTCTGTTATTGCACCAGGGATCAGTCAACATCCCACAGCTCTGTCATTGCAATAGAAATTAGTCAAGATCCCAAAGTTCTCTCAGTGCACTATAAAGATCAGTAGACAACAAGCCACAGTTTTTCCCGATCGGATCAGTAAAGAGATAAGGAAAAAATACCACAGTTCTGTTAGCCCCTAAGAAATAAGTCAACATGCCATAGTTCTGTCATCGCCCTAGAGATCAGTTAAAACACTGACAGTTCTGTCATTGCGCTGTTGATTAGTAAAAAAAAAAGTAGCAATTCTGTCTGCGCTAGAGATTTGACACACTATCATTGTTCTGTCATTCAGAAAGGTAATGATTGGTCAAAATTAAAAACTTGGTTATTGGAGATATATGTTTATCGTTAATTTTTGGTTTAGTCTCACCACCTGATGAGAGGAATCACCCCGGGCAAGGACCTTGACTACTTGATTAGAGGAATCACCCCATGAAAAAACGTTGACCGCTTGGTGAAAGGAATCGCCCCATAGAAGGAAGTAGACCATCTGATCAGAGGAATGACACTATGAAAAGGACGTTGACGGCTTCTTTAGAGGAATTATCCTATGTAAAGAACGCTGACCGCTTGGTTAGAGGAATCAATCCGTGGAAGGGCGTTCACCATCTGGTCAGAGAAATCACTCTGTGGAGAGACGTTGATCACTTTTTAGAGAAATCACATCGAATTTATTATGACAATCAGTTGTTTGGCACTGGTTCAATCGGACAAGATTACTATTATACATAGAGCTATGCCGATAAACTAGAGCGGGAAGTAATTCAAGTCATTGTTCATCCTATGGTGCCTCTAACGCGAGACAAAAGGAGGGCAAGCTTTAAACAAAAAATATTTTAAAATGGTGCGCACTTTTGTGTGCTCTTGTGTGGGCTGCAGCTGATAGTCCCCGTGCCCTTCTTTTGTCTAGAATGGGGTATGCTAGATGGCAACCCGAATTGCCGCCATCTTTTAGTGTGAGGAAGAGAGGCGGTGCCCCTGATCTGGGTGATCTCTCTTAAATAATGTATAGCTCTGTCCAGTTACGTTACACTAGCTGAGGTCCCTGGCCCTGTCCAGGATAAATTGGTTTGAATATTCGTTTCAGGTGAACCATGAATCGAAATAGATCTAATTTCTAAATGATGGCGAAACAATAAATTCCCAATTAAAAAAACTACAGAGATTTGAGACTTCTATTAAAAACTGTGCACTCTTACATCCATTCTGTTGCACCATATAAAATTTGAAGTCTGAATATTGAGTGGTTCAGAATCCTCTTGCAACGAAAAATCTCAAGTCCACAAATATCTATATTAATAAAACTGAAACCTTACGACAATCGCAGCGCGCCTTTTGCTACTCCTCTGTTAATGCTGATTCGGTGGCCCTCAGATTTTATACAACGCTTAGTATAGACTGTCATCGTGCCCCCAGCACAGAAAATAAAAAAATAATTAATAACTCGCATAACGTTTGTATTAGTTTCTAAGTTGAGACACATTGACGTTCGGTCTATTTTTTCGGCAAATTAATGTAGATAGGATTGGTTCCGGTATAGACTGTATCACAGTCACAAAACAACTTCCGGTTAGGACTGGTTAGAATGATGAGATTGAGTTCTAAGGCTCTCAAGTATAAAATTTTGTGTGTTCTCAATGTGCCTATACTGGGAAAAAGAAAGGGTCTGGAATTGGGAGATTGACGCAGCAGGGCCAAAAGTAAAGGTTTGTGTTTTCAATATGCCTAAGAAAATATATTTCTTTTCCATTCACACATGACGTTATCCCTTCCTGCGATGTGCAAATAAACTAACCCTTGGTGCGCAAATCGTAGCCATTTGACGGATGCTGGCGGGACGCGCAGGACGTCAACGCACAAAAGGAGAGCAGTAAAACGTATCTAAAAACAAACAAACAAAAATATAATAAAGCTAAAGGAACAGGCAAAATGAAGCAGGTCCGAAATAATCACCCAGAACTGAAACTAATAAATCGATTTATCCCGGGCAGGGCCGGGAACTCAGCTAGTCTATCATATAATAATGGATATTAATAAGAGTGAAATCTTACGACAATTTCAGCGCGCCTTTCGCTAATCCTCTGTTAATGCTGATTCGGTGGCCCTCAGATTTTATACAACGCCTAGTTTAAACTGGCGTTGTGTCCCCGGCACAGAAAATAGAAAAATAATTAATAACTTGCAAAACGTTTGTATTAGTTTCTACGTTGCGACACATTGGCGTTCGGTCTAATTTTTTTTGGCAAATTAATGTAACTAAGAAAGGGTCTGGAATTGGGAGATTGACGCTGCAGGGCCAAAAGTAATGGTTTGTGTTTTCAATATGCCTAGGAAAATATTGTAATATTTCTTTTCCATTAACACATGACGTTATCACTTCCTGCGATGTGCAAACAAACTAATCTGTGCGCAAATCATAGCCATTTGACGGATGCTGGAGGGACGCGCAGGACGTCAACGTGCAAAGGGAGAGCAGTAAAACGTATCTAAAAACTAACAAACAAAAATAAAATAAGCTAAAGGAACAGGCAAAATGAAGCAGGTCCATAATAATCACCCAGAACTGAAACTAATAAATCGATTTATCCCGGGCAGGGCCGGGAACTCAGCTAGTATAGTATAAATTAAGACAATGTATTATGATGTGTTACAGTAGACTCATAATGAAAGCGCGGGGACTTCTGCTGGTGCTATTGCTAGCAGTGGCCACGACAGAATTGGCCAAATCTCAGCAGGAAAAGTCCGATCTACAGGACAGGGACCCCGAAGAGACTGACAATGGCGTTGGACCAACTGATGATGATGATGATGACGCTGAAGCGGGAGCCGCACTTCATGAGCTGGTGAGGGATGCTACAGACAAAGTCCGCGAGGTAGGGATCACATTTCAGTCCTTTCATTTGTTTGAAGGTAAGGCCAAATTTTGTTTTGCCATCTTCTCGGCAGCATCTCTTGATCGTAATCTGTGTACAGTTGAATTGTGTCCTGCGTGTCAGGTCAATGTGTTTTAGTTAGGGAGGCATATTGTGTACACTGTTACTTTTGTTTATTTATTAGTGTGTGTGTATATATATGTGTGTGCGCACGCTATATATCATACTGTCTGTTTCTGTAACTGTATTGTTATGTATTCAATGATCAAAACAAATTTCCTTGTACAAGGACGAATAAAATTTATCTTATCTTATCTTATCTTATCATTTAAAACTTGATTCATCACTGCTTTATGTTAATGGCATAATTTATTTTTTACCCTTTTAGGATATTAAAATGAAACTGTTTCGTTTCCTGTAATTTTGTGACTAATCACAATTCTATTGAATCATGAATTATATTCCTATTGACGCATTTCTGTTTCTGGAATATTATGTGACAGTCCCCATACTCAGGAATGCAATAAACCGTCATTTGCCAGTTGGCATAAGTCTGACATAACAATGCCATATCGTAGAACAATGACGGATTGTCCACTGTGAGGAGCAAAAGCAGGTTGCTAGACATGACGTATCTAAGAAACCAAAATTGCACTTCTTAGCCATTAAATAATCATTCAATCTAGTAGGAACTTGGTTCTGAAACTGAAAAACACATTGTTCCTGTACAGCAAGAACGTCGACATCATCAAAGACAAGAACAAAAACTTTGGACGGTCTAATAAAAGAATAAAAATAAGTTAATTTATATCTGAACATGACAGGGAAAACACAATTTTGAAATCTTGGAAATCCCAACATTGTCGTACAATCATTTTGTGTAGTTGTGTTGCTGTTGTCCTGCTGTTGCTTTTGTGGCTGTCATTTTTTTCGAATAAATATCATTTTAGAGCCTATCCCCCCACCAGCAACAACAAAATTATTTTATTATTCATTATTAAACATATATTGTTATTAATAAATATTCAAATATTATTTGAGTTGTGAACCGTTGTGAGTTGTGAACTGCGCCTAACAGGCTGCGTTACAATTTCTCTGAGATAGAGAGGTAGAGAGAGAGGGTGAGCGAGACAGGGAGAGAGAAAGAAGCAGTGTAGTGTATTGAGCGCTTCGCAGGCGCTCCATTCTACTCTGTGGTTGACATGTTGCTTCTGTAAAGCTCATAGAGCATTTTAAATGGACATGCGCTATATAAATGCCATCCATTATTATCATTATTATTATCTAAGTTTGAGAGACCAGATGGCGGTAATTGATGAATTGGTGACATGTTATCCCCTTGATTTCTTGCAGAAGATGTAAAAGGATTTGAGGATTGGAAGGAGAAGACCGATCCTTTTCTTAATGACATATTTATTATGTACGTTACTTTGATTGTTAAGGTTGATGGGGGTCAAATCAATTTGCAACCAGACTTTCTGACAGAGAAATGAATTGCCGTTGACCGTGCAAAGCGCAATGTGTCGCTCAGAATGATTAATGAGCTCGACTATAAAAAAAAGTATAAGATCTATAGAAACGCCGGGGACTAGATTATTATTGTTAACTCTTTGGAAGTCTACTAAGAGACAAACTATTATCCTTAACTCTATGAATGACTGTTTAACTCCATGAATGTTTCTTGAGAACTGGGGGACAAACTTTTACTCTGTAGAAGCCCGTGGGAAATTAAGGGGCATGACTACATTACTCCTAATTGCTCGTGAGCACAACATGGGAAACTCACGGACAAGACTCTTATTCTCAACTCTATGGACCCTTAGGCTGAACTGATGGTCTATCCTCATGGGTAATTGATAGGCCTGACTATTGGTTTGAACTGAATGTAAGCCTATAGGTAACTGACAAGGTTTACTTTCAGCTTTAATTATGTGTAAGCATGGGCAGGATATTTTAAAATGTATATATATACATGATAAACTGATGGAGGGAGTTTAACTGGGTGTACGCCTTTGGAAGTCTATTGGACAGAAACGGCATTATTAAGTACGTAAAGGTGTAGAGGGCGCTGGCCGATCGATGTTCAATTGTCCTTATTTCCTTAGCAGCCTTCGTAAACTTTTGTTGATTGGATACTCAGTCTCAGAAGAACAGCCCGAACCGGATGCGACCCTCGTATAATTAAATAAACATTTATCCCGACCACTCACCCCCCCCCCCTTTCCCCCACCAAAAAACAACAACAACAACAACAACAAAACCGCCAAATGGCGCTGCACTGTGGCGACGACGTGCCTGCTCCAGTTGTAACTGGGCTGCAAGGACACTAAGACAAATTTCCCAAACGGTGATAAAAGAATTATAAAAATGTTCAAAATTATGGAAAACATCTTCTTCATTATAGACTTTCAGTGACGCTGGTACCAGGAGAGCCGTTCTCCGTCATATGAGAAAGAGAGGGTGGCTGAAAAAAAACTATAACAAATGTCACGAGCAGAGTTAGGGTCTTGGGGAGCATTCGACTGCACGAGAGGCAGCTAACTCGCACTCGGACACAACCACACAAGAAAAGTATTAAACAACTAGAGGATCTATATATGTCAGGCCGGTCAGGCCATGTTTTACATAAATATTAATAAACAAAACAAAAGACAATAGAGGTATATTCAAAGCAATAAATTCTAATTACTAACTTAATCTATGATATTCATGTAATTATGGTTCCTTATTGGATGTACTCTTAGTCAGGTCAGAAAAATCTGCTACTGGTAACATGTAATCCAGTACAACCTGTTTCATGAACTGGTACGCTAGCATGGTATCAGTGGGCGTGCACCTGTCGGTGCAAACGGCCAGGGCGGAGGAGGTTTCATCTAACCCAACGGCCACATGCTAGGGCACAATGTGACCCTCAGTACTTGAGTCCTTCATATTGGCCCCCGGTAGCGGTGTGGTCATAGGCTTGTTTGCCTAAATCACAGACGAAGAATTGAGCAAACTTCCCGGACGCAGCTTCGAAGCTGGCGGCAGCAGGCCAGTGGTTGATTGATAGGGCAGATGGCAATATACCGTCACTCTGGCCTGGATATCGTGACACAGAGCATCCACCAGTATTGGTGTTCTTTGGTTTGGGTCTTTCACCCTAGTCAGTGTGGACTGCGAGGCTGTGGAGTAGCCTACAGGCAGCCGGCCAGGCAATATGACTGTCCCTCTGGCATCCTCCTGCACCTGGATACATTTCCAGCCGTCTTGACCCTGTCTTGCCACTTGGATAAGTTGTGTCCAGGCGAGACAGTGAGTCTGATGTTTGCGCAGCTCTTTCTCACTAAAAACAAATTCTTTGCGCCAGTCTTAACACTCACCTCGTCTTCTTTCATCTTTGTCTCGTCTTCTTTCCTCTCAAAATTCCAACGGTGATGGGCGAGTGCGGTGGCAGCAGGTTTGGATAGACTGGAAGCTGTTAGCACAGACCTACACGTTGGTGGCTGTGGGCTATGGTCGCTTCATCGTCGATTGAAGTGGAGGCGTGGGGAGGCAACACCCACAGTAGCTGAGCAGCCTTATTTAAGGATAGCACTGCTCACCTCACTGAGGAAGGGGCTAGAAAAGGTGCCCTAAAGAAAGCCCACTTCACATCACCCTGACTGGTATACCGCGACCAGTGGGGATCCCTTTTTGCGGTCGAAACAAAAAGAAATTCAGCTTACTCAGGCTAGGAGCCTGGAATATACGCACAATACAGGACAACTCAAACAACCCGGAAAGACGCACTGCACTTATTGAGATTGAGCTCAGCAGGTACAACCTGGACATAGTGGCACTCAGTGAGACCAGACTCCCTGATAGTGGCCAACTCAAAGAGCTCAGTGGTGGATACACCTTCTTCTGGAAAGGCAAGGGTGCAGTCGAACCGAGACAGCATGGTGTTGGGTTTGCAATTAAAAATGACCTTGTCAGAAACTTGCAGTCCATGCCAATTGAAATAAATGACAGGCTAATGACACTCAGGATCCCAGTTGAGAAAAGCCAGTCAGCCACCCTCATTAGCGCATATGCGCCCACCATGACAAACCCAGATGAAGCCAAAGACAAGTTCTATTCTGATCTAGAATCTGTCATTTTTTTTATGCTCTGTCCCGGCAGCTGATAAGCTGATTCTCTTGGGGGACTTCAATGCTAGGGTTGGCTCCGAAATCTCAGCGTGGCCACATGTTTTGGGCCCTCATGGAGTTGGTTCATGCAATAACAATGGGTTGCGCTTACTTACTTTGTGCGCTGAATTTGGCCTGTTCATTACCAACACAAATTTTAGTCTCCCCGTGAGAAACAGAACGTCATGGATGCATCCCCGCTCAAAGCATTGGCATCTCATAGACTATGTCATTGTGAGGAAGACTGACAGAAAGGATGTCCTTGTAACAGAGGCGATGTGTGGTGCCGAGTGTGGAACTGACCACAGACTCATTGTTTGCAAGCTCAGACTAACATTGAGGCGCAATAGACGCCCTCAAGGGAAAGCGCCACCTAAACGCCTAAATGTTTCAAAACTCTGCTCAGCCGAGAAACAGACGCGAGCTCTCATCAGAACTCTCCTCAAAATTGGATTGCGTGACTTTTCACCCTGAGAACATTGAACAGAGCTGGACTGACCTAAATACGACTGTACACTCTTGCGCCAGCAGCACAGTTGGTTTTCCTGTCCGCAAGCACCAGGACTGGTTCAATGATAATGATAATGAAATCAAAGTGCTCATCAAAGAAAAAAATAGTCTCATCCAAGCTCACTGCAGTGACCCCTCTTCCACAGCAAAAGCTGATGCACTGCGTGCATGTAAGGGTGTGCTCCAGAAGAAGCTGAGGAAAATGAAAAATGACTGGCTTGAAGAGCGAGTAAGAGAAACTCAGAAATATGCCGACACAGACAACACTAGAAAGTTCTTTAAGAGCCTCCGAGCTGTATTTGGACCATCCCGCTCTGGCACTACTACACTTCTTGTGTCAGATGGTTCAACACGCATTGTTGAATTGAATGCCATAATTCAGCGTTGGGCAGAACATTTCGGAGGTGTGCTAAATCGGCCATCAAATATAAATACTGAGTCCATTGACCGCCTCCCTCAGACTCCTATTAATGCAGCTCTTGCCAAGCCATTCACAGCAAATGAGACCCGAACTGCCACAAATCAGATGTCCTTTAACAAATCACCAGGCGTGGATTCAATTCCTGCTGAGGTGTATGCCTTCGATGGAGAAAAGCTTATTGAAAGGTTGACCGAGTTGTTCAATCATATGTTGAAAGCAGGGAAGCTGCCACAGGACTTCAAAGATGCTTCAATCATCCATCTGTACGAAAACAAAGGGGACAGCCAAGTCTGTGACAACCATCGGGGAATCTCTCTACTTTCAATTGCTGGCAAAATATTGGCAAGAATGCTTCTGAATCGCCTTCTTGATCACCTCTCGTCAAATGACTTGCTTCCCGAGAGCCAATGTGGCTTTCGTAAAGAGAGGGGAACAGCGGCTATGATTTTTGCTGCCAGACAGATTCAGGAAAAATGCATGGAACAAAATAAAGCGCTGTATATCACATTTGTTGACCTCACAAAAGCATTTGACACAGTGTGTGGTGAAGGCCTCTGGAAAATCTTGGCGAAGTTTGGGTGTCCACCCGAATTCATCACAATAGTGCGCCAGTTTCATGATGGCATGCAAGCTGCAGTCAAAAGCAACGGCAGTGTTTCAGAGCCCTTTGCTGTCACAAATGGGGTAAAACAGGGTTGTGTCTTAGCCCCAACTCTGTTCAGCATCATGTTCTCTGCAATGCTACAAGAAGCCTTTAGCTCTCCTCCTCAAGGGGTAAGCATCAAGTACCGAACTGATGGCAGTCTATTCAACCTCAGGAGACTTCAGGCAAAAACCAAAACCAAAAGTACTCAAGCCTGTGACCTACTATTTGCTGATGATTGTGCACTTCTGGCACACGATGAGGATAGCATGCAAAACTGTGTTGATAAGTTCTCTAGTGCCTGTGACAACTTTGGCCTCACAATAAAAACAAATAAGACGGAAGTGCTCCATCAGCCTACTCCAGACGACAAGTATCCTGTGACCCCAAATATCAAAGTCCATGACAGTCTTCTGAAGGTGTCGGAGAACTTCACCTATCTTGGCAGTACACTGTCTTTCGCGGCTCATGTTGATACTGAAATTCTCTCAAGAATCAGCAAAGCCAGCTCTGCATTTGGCAGGCTTCGAAAGAGAGTATGGGATGTTGCCGGCATTCGCACAGACACTAAGCTGAAAGTGTACAATGCTGTGGTCCTTCCCACTCTACTCTATGGGGCTGAAACCTGGACAGTGTACCAATCGCATGCCAGAAAGCTATATCACTTTCATCTGGCCTGCCTTAGAAAGATCCTAAGGATCAAATGGCACGATAAAATTCCAGACACTGAGGTCCTCAATCGTGCCAAGGAATTGATCATCTTCTGCCACCTGAAAAAAATTCAGCTACGTTGGGCAGGACATGTTGTCAGAATGCCCGACTCCAGACTCCCTAAGCAAATCTTCTTCTCTGAGCTCTCCAATGGAACGAGGAATGTTGGGGCCCCAAAGAGACGTTACAAAGACACTCTCAAGCAATCACTGAAGGCCTTTGCCATTGATGTGAGTGAGTGGGTAAAGCTCTCGCTTGATCGTGCAAATTGGAGGGCGGCCCTTACGAGAGGCTGCAAAGCATGGGAAGCTGACAGAGTCCAGCAGGCTATCAAAAAAAGAGAACGGCGCAAGAAAAGGCCCAGTGGTACTGAACCAACGGAGCACTCTTGTCATTTATGCGGAAGGGTCTGCAGGGCAAAAATAGGACTTATCAGTCACATGAGAAGCCATAAGTCATGAAAGAACAGTCTTTCCATTCTGTCCTCTGTGTCCTTTAGTTCTCTTTATTGTCCATGTGTTGAAATTCTCAACAATTTCTGTTCTTTATTCCTCTGGTGTTGTTAAGGTCATCATCATACCTGATGGACGAACTATTATTATTATTATTATTATCTTTCCAGATTGAAGGTATTCCTGTAAGGGAAGCTACATTTTCAAAGCCAAAGAAACATTCAAGAAACCGTTCAGTTTCAAGTTGTGAACCTCCCACAAAGAGAGCTGCAAAGGATGCTACAAATTCATTATTGACTAAGCTGAAACAGATTGTTCCAAATGCAGCTGTTTTCACTGTAAAAAGTCCAAAAAAGTATGAAATAAAACGGTGCAAATTACCCAAATCTCTTGGTGAGCTCTATAGTGAGAAAAATGCTCTTTTAAATGAAACAGAATTAAACTCCCTCACTGATAAGAAAATATCCACTCTTACTTTTTCAGAGGAGGAGAGTGTCACAAATCCCACACTGGGAGATGTAATAATTATAACAAGACAACAATCACGAACGAACAAGTATAACACTTAACAGAACAACCCATCAGACTAGGGTCATGGAGACTCAGGGGGTAATGATGGCAAGGTGCTTGGGTAGTGAGGCACACTAGCTGCTTCCCCTTAAGTACCCCCAAACCTAGCTGTACTTGTGCAGTGAAAAGGGCGTGCGGCGGCTACATAAACGTATGAGCAAGCGGGACACATCCACAGTAAGCAGGCAGATTAAGGCGGACAACGGGGTCATTCTGGATACAGCTGAAAATAAAGGACCAGCCTTTTTGGAGCGGTACATACAACAGACTGATCAGGGAAATTATGACGAATGAGTCAGAATGAAAATGGAATTACAAGAACTCACTAATAGCACAGCATCCGTAATTATCTTTACAGTTGAAGGCATTAAGTCTATGTTGTGAGCCTCAAAAAACACTGCACCAGGACCCGATCAAATAGACTATAATCAGCTGAGGAGCTTGTCTCACGATGAACTGCAGGAACTAGCCGACTTGTATAATGAGAGTCTGATGCTGGGGGAGGTTCCCGAAGACTGGTTGCACAGCTACTTGGCAGTGATACCTAAGCCAGGCAGAGATCACACCAAACTAAATGGTTACCGAGTGATAAAAATGCAAAACACAGTTGGCAAATTAATGGAGAAAATGGTTGCACAGATCCTTGCAGCTGACCTTGAGTATGGGGAGGCACTACCAGCGACCCTTGGAAGCTATAGAAAAGGAAAGCACACATGGGCAAATGCAGCAATTTTTGCTTATGACACATATGAGGCATTTCAGCGAAAGGAAGAGACACTGGCTGTTGCAATAGACCTGGAAGATGCATATAACAGAGTATCATATGAGCGACTCCTGAGCCTGCTGGTTGAATGTGAGTTAGATCCATACCTGGTCAATTGGGTCGCAAGCGCCCTGATGAAACGCACAGTGGCATTACGTTTGGAGCAGTGGGTGTCAGAGCCAGTCACTATCACGCCAGGACTTCCACAGGGATCACCGCTATCTCCAGTTCTCTACAATATCTACACTAGTCGGCTAGCCAACATGGCCATTCCCAGGGGCAGAGTTCTTACATTTGCGGATGATGCACTGTTATATACATCAGGCACAGAACGAAACGCCATGGTTGATGTTATGGGAGAAGCGTTGAATGAGGTTGACTCATGGTGTGAAGAGCACAATGCTGTGGTCAACCCTGCTAAAGCAGCAGCACTTTGGTGCTCACTAGACAATCACATAGTGCGGAAAAGCCTTGAACCAGTGAGAATGGTAGGCGAAGTTGTCGAGCGTGTGACTGAACTTAAATACCTTGGAATAAAGTTTGACAGAACCCTCTGTTTTAAAGAGCACGTGAACCACATATTGAAGCGCTGTGCAAGTGGACTGGCTGCAGTAAAGACAACGGCCGCCCTCGGATTAGAACAGCGCCAATTGCTCATTTTTTTCAAAGCCACAGTGCTATCAGTCATTGACTATGGTCTGGGCATCGTCACAATTTCCAAGACACAGTTGATGAAATTGGAAAAGATTCAAAACACTGGAATGAGAATCATCCTTGGATGCACCCGTGACACCCCGATAGCAGCAATGAGATACATCCTCGGGCTCCCCAGTATTGAACAAAGGCACACAATAGCCCAGGTTAAGGCAATGTGTCGAGTGGCGAAAGACCAAAAACATCTGCTGCATGACCAGCTGAATGTCAAGAAAGGTAATAGAATAAAGCGAGGAGTTTGATCTCTCTCTTACCTAGGAATATTTCTATTTCTGTAAATGTAATTCCTATTTAATCTTATCTACTTTTTCAATTACTAGACTTGCAGAAAAAGTAACTTCATAATAATCTGAGCAAACTTAATAGTAATATCTAATTTCTGAGTCATGCACAAAATGAATGCATTAAAATTCGCATTTCAATCTGAGCCCAAAAAAAAAAAAAAAAAAGAATAAAGCGAGGCAGATCATGGTTGGCTGAAGCTGAGGCCACTGTACAAAAGTGTGTGAACTTGACAATGTGCGAAGGGGTGAGGAATATGTGAAAGTGGACGATAAGATGGCCGACAGGTACACTAGAGTGGTCATCACCATGGGCCGAGAATGCCGTGAGAGGGCTGCATGTGCCGTTAATGCCGACGTGCTGGAACTGGTGCACGAGAACAGCAGGACAGGAGATGCGGTATTGTATACAGATGGATCAGTCACTAGAGGAGAAAGATCTGGATGGGGTTACACGGTCAGCGTTGATGGCAGGACAGTGGCAGAAGATGGAGCTGCATATCAAGTCACAACATCTAGTATGAAAATGGAGGAGGTAGCCGCTGAATACGCACTTGCATGGTTACAGAGGAGCACCCACACATGTGCGGTCATTGTGACAGATTCCCAGAGCATGCTCAGGAAAATAGAGACAGGATACCTCAAACCTGAATGGGTACAATATCTGCACGACAGTAAACTGAAAAGGCTGACTTGGATTTTCTCCCCTGGACACGCTGGAGTATCAGGCAATGAGAGAGCGGATAAGCTTGCTGGTGAGGCCCCAATGCAAGGCTCTCTTAGTCTCGGGGAAAATGAAATTCTCGCAGCTTTGAGAGAAACAGCACCACAAGAAGACAGTGACAGCATCGAACGTATAAAACTGTTTGGGCATCAGAGAGGCTGTGGAGTCAAGAGCCGGTTGTGTGGTACTGCAAGACGACTGTTCAATCACCATCTTACTGGAGTTGTTAGTGAGAAGACCTTGTCCGACATGATGGCGCGGAGAGCTGAGCACGTATGGGTGTGTCCCGACTGCGAGGAGGCTGGTACTACACCAAAGTAAAGTAAAGTAACCCATCAGACTCACACATTTATTAAACATAAAGATAAAGATAGAAATGCAATGACATACAGTATATTACTCAATTCAACTGCCGTCCAACGGCCTTCTTCCCTCAAGCACTCTTCCTCGGGTCCACAACCCGGTAGTTACTTTTAAAGACACTTCGGCTTCAGCCTCTCCACTCAGTGTCTTACTAGTACATTAGGATTTCCCTCGCCCCGCAGTCTCTCAATAGCCCCTTCCTATGGCAATAACAACTTAGCATTCCAATAGCTCCTCAACATGGAAATAGCACGTTAATAGTTCAATTCACATTAGTATCTCAATAGCACAGTAGTATATCAATATCACATGTAGTACATCTTAATAGCACATTAACAGTTCTATACACATCCCTGTCTGTGGCCAGACTGCCACGACTCATGCGCTCCTCCTGTCCTACTCGACAGCTTCACTCCACTGGCCTATGGGTAGCCTTCGGCCCTATGCTGGCCTATCCCCTGTGCTAGTTCGCTAACCGCGGGTGGCGTCTCTGCCCGACCCCGGCACCTATAAGAAGAACATTACATTGGTATAATACCATACCATTTCTAACCACTTCACCCCTCATTACAAACCATCAAGCGTACACACAATAGTCCACCTTTCACTCACTACACATCTTACGGTAACACACCTCTACCGTATTACACAGTACTCATTCTTGCTACGAATCCATGAACCTAACTTACATCTATCGCTCATGGCGCACATCTCTATACATAGTAATCAATGCCTTCCACATTCCTCACATATACTTATTTACATCATGGTCATAGGCGAATATAATACATCAATCATCATAATTATCAATCATCGTTCAACCTACCAGTCATCACTGGAAAACACATCACAATGTCCCGACTGCTTTCATTCACGTCTGTCTCTTGGGACCTTCTAACTTGCATTGATTGCAAGCACAGCGCTCTCGCCTCATGCAACCCCCCCCCCACTCACAACATTTCACGCTTTTCATTAATTGTGGGCCGTGAGTTAAAATTATCCTATCCCCTTCTCCCCGTAACTATTGATCCTCGCTCACCCGCTTGTGACATCATCCCCCACCCCCAAAAAATTAATGCAATTAATTTCAAATCGCATCAAGATAAATGTCAACGAGTGAGCGTGAGCAATACTTACATAAAATTGACCTACCAATGCCCATAGCACATATGATACCGAAATCAGGGAAAAATATGGCGATCAATTTGCCCTCCAGTATGCATATATGTATCACATCATCAATAGCTAACTAAACACAATACCTAATACAGAATCAAAACCAATCAACCTATCAACCATTCTTCATATTATATTTATAATGTCAATATTTTAAGGTCGACGAATCGTTCACCCAGATCCTGTCACTGTTCCTGTCCTCCGATGTATAAGCTCCTGAACTCTTCCCCTAGGCTCGACTAAGGTAGTCGGCGATATGATTGCTGGTTCCTGGAATTGGTTGAATAACGAACGTATACGGCTGTAAAGCCAATGCCCATCTAGACAAGCGTGGGCTGGACGAACGATTCCTTGACAAAAACGTTAGTGGCTTGTGGTCTGTCTGGATACAGAATTCTCGTCCTAATTTCTTGACGGACCACACAATGGCAAGACACTCCCGCTCCATCACAGAATACTTTTTTTCTCTCTGCAATAACTTCCTACTGACATAACAAACAGGATGGAAACATTCGTTCTTCTCCTGTAGAAGACAAGCGCCGACACCAGAGTCCGACGCATCTGTTCTGAGGATAAATTTAGATCGAAAATCGGGTAATATCAGAATGGGTGACGATGATAATGCTGTCATCAATTTATCAAATGCTGTCTGACATTCAGACGTCCACTGGACCTTATCGGGTTGTCCCTTCTTAGTAAGGTCAGTAAGAGAAGATGACAAGGAGGAAAAATTCGGAATGAACTTCCTGTAATAATTTAAAATTCCCACTAAGCTTCTGACTTCTTTTTGTCTTAGGGATTCCAACCCTACCAATTTCTCAATTTTTGTTACTTCAGGTCTCTGAATACCTCTACCCACAATATGTCCTAAGAATACTATCTCTGGACATGCCAAATACATCTTTGCGGGTTTAGCAGTTAAACCTAAATGACGCAATCGTTTAAAAACTACTGTTAGTGTCTGAATATGTTCAGATCATGACGACGTATGACATGCTATATCGTCAAAGAATGACACGACATTAGGTATGTCCTTCAATACCAGTCTCATTAATCTTGCAAACGTAGCTGGCGCGTTTACCAGCCCAAATGGCTTGACCTTAAATTGAAATAATCCTATGGGCGTTTGGAAAGCCGTGTATTGTTTAGATTCCTCAGCAAGAGGAATCTCCCAATAACCTTTCGTTAAATCTATCTTGGAAAACCACGTGGACCCGGCCAATGAAGCTATTAGTTCCTCTTGAAATGGAATAGGCTCCCTATCGCCTACCGTAATAGTGTTCAATTTTCGAAAATCAATACAGAACCGCACCGATCCATCAAGTTTTTTCACGAGGACGATGGTTGATGAATACGGCGATGTTGATGCTTCTATCACATCTAACTTCAACATTGACTCAACTTCTTTTATAACCCTATCTCTGGAAGAAAAAGGCAGCGGATATGGTCTAAGAGATACTGGCTTATCCGAAGTCAACGTTATTTGGTGCTGGATCACCGTAGTGCGACCCGGCAAATCTGTAATAACATCTGGGAATGACGCCAACAGGGCCTCAAGTTCCCTAATCATTGAACTCGTAAGGTCAGGGTTAAATTTTACGTCCCTGTAACCTTGTGTTGGAGTTAACTGCGGCAATTGAATTTGTACCTCTTCCTGTGTCTCAGTGTCGGTCACGTCACTGTCCAACTGGTCTACGACCCCCGTACAAGCAATAGAGAAGACACTCTCTTCTGGTTTCGTCTGTGCACACAGATACTCTGGTCTCTCATAAAATCTCTGTAGCATATTAACATGGAAAACCTTAACTGATCCATCAATGTGGATAGCGTAATCTACTTTCGAAACAACTCGCTCAATAACATAAGGACCTTTCCATGCCATCAATAACTTATTATGATGCGTAGGAAATAACAATAGAACCTTGTCTCCTGGCTTAAAAATTCTCAGTTTGGATCCTTTATCTTTATAGTTTTTTGCTCTTTTTGAAGCGATACTAGAAGCTTCTTCTGCGATAGTGCGCGCTGAAGATAATCTTTCTCTTAAATCAACAAGGTACTGAAACACTGAAATTTGCTCATCGTCTCCTGATGATGGCGACGTCATCATGTCCCGAAGAACATCGGTTGGACCCCTAGGACTACGACCATACAACATCTCAAACGGAGAGAATCCAGTTGACTCCTGCCGTACCTCCCTGTACGCGAATAATACTGCAGGGATATATCTATCCCAATCTTTAGGGCGATCAGCAGCTACCTTACGCAGCATCGACTTTAGCGTCGAATTCAATCTCTCGCACATGGCATTAGCCTGCGGATGATATGGGGTGGTAGTGATGGGCTCTATGCTAAATAAGCGAAACAATTCCTTCATCATCTCCGAAGTAAATTGCGCGCCCCTATCAGACAAAATTTGTTCTGGTATTCCTACCCTAGCGAAAATTCCAAACAACGCTTCCGCGACTGCCTCTGACGTTATGGTCCGAAGAGGAACCGCCTCTGGCCACCTCGTAGCATTACATATGACCGTTAAGAAAAATCGATTCCCCCTATCGGTAGCTGGGTGAATGGGCCCAACAAGGTCTATCGAAAACTTTTTAAACGGCTCCGAAACCGTGGGGATCTTTTGAAGAGGAGCCTGAGGTGTACGACCCTTATGCGTCGTCTTTTAGCACGCACTGCACGTCTTACAATACAATCGTACATCTCTGTGGACGAATGGCCAATAAAAATTCTTAAGAACCCTTTCTTTGGTTCTAGCTATCCCCATATGACCCGCTAATGGGACATCATGTGCCAAATGCAATACTGTTGCGATTAGCAACGCCGGCACAACGACCTGCTTTAAAAGGGAAGCCACCGTGACATACTTTCGGAACAGTATGCCCGCCTGGATAACAAAGGAAGATGAACCGTTCTTATATTTCCTCGTTTTCTCTGTTCGCGCCTCCCCAAAACATGGACTCAATGATGGGTCCTCCTTTTGTAATCTCCCCAAGCGCTCTGGTGTGATATCCAGGTTAACCGCTGGCGTTACCAAAGGTCTAATTTCACCCTTATCACCTACCTGTCGGCGTGTCTCGACTGCGGCACAAAAGTCAATACCTTTTGATTGTGACCATGCCTGCACATTCTCTTCGGAAGGGGAAAATACCCGAGATACATTACCAATGATGAGCTGGGCGCCTGGAAAAAAACCAACGACTGCTTCGACTTCCCCGCTAAGGAAGGGCGTATCAATCACTATCTTGGCCATGGGTAATTTCTCAATGGCCCCCGAAAATTGTATGCATGGGACAGTCTCACCCGTAAGCTGCGAATCCTGAATGCAGACTCTATGCACCCCCACAACGGTAGATCCTGTATCCCGTAAAACCGAGACCGGTTCGTCCCCAGCAAACACCGGAAAAACCCTAAGACCACCTCCTGTATGACATGAATTTATAACGGGAATCTTTCTCCTACAAGGTAAAACACCGGAAGATAACAATTTCTCACAACTGGGACACTTAGAATACTGTCCGCCTCCGTTGTCCGATGTAACACACGCGGCCGCATGATGAAATTTATTAGGGGAACACGGACTGGAGCCACTGCGATTGTCATCGCCGTTCGACGCTATCCTACCTGCAGGGCAATTCACGCTAATGTGATCTGCTCTTCCGCAGTTCCAACACTTCGCGGCCCTACAATCCCGTGAAAAGTGACCTACGCGTCCGCAAGTCCAACACTCCGCTCCCTGTGCTCCGCTAGACCTGTGTCCCCGTGACTCATCGCGACCGGAACTAAAGTCCCTATGCCGTCTATCATCGGCAAAGGTTACAAATCGCCCTCGGCCATTACCGCGACCTCGCCCTCCTGCTCGGTCAAACTTACCGGCCCCATATGCAGGTGATTGGCAATACCCCCTACGTTGAACCTGGGCTTGCCCATTATAGGCACCACGCTGACGCGACCTGTCTCTACCATGTCCTGTCGGCGACCCCTCAACCACGGCGACGTAACCAGCATCCTGTACGTACGCCCTCGCGACTGGTTTGGACGGATGTGCCGTACGGTATGCTTCCGCCAACTTTGACGCCTCCTGCACCGTCGCGGGTTCGTTTTCTTTTAGAAAAGCCACCAAATCTTTATGGCACGACGCGTACAGCTGGTCACGGATCATTAGGTCTTTCAATTTAGCAAAATCTACACCAACATGTGACAATTCCAACCAGTTCGTGAAATATTCTGTCAATCTCGCGACGAAGGCAGCAAAGTCCTCCCTGGTATCCGCACGTGCTCGCCTAAACTGCTCCCGGAAATATTCCTCCGTACGCGCAAATCGGCGAAGCAGCAAAGACTTCAGCTTATCGTAATCATGCACGTCTTCGCACTGTAACTCTTTAAAGTAGGTCAACGCTCGACCCTGCAATAAGGACGCCAGGTACGTGGACCATAATTGCTTTTTCTCCCCCCATTGCAGTTGTGCATTTAGTTCGAACCTGTAAAGGAAGGCGTCTATATGGTTCTGTTGGCGCATTCTTCTTGAGTTCCAATTCCGCGATTCTTACTCGCGTCTCTCTCTCCTGCTGCTTATCCCTAGCCTCTATCTCCCGTTCTTGAGCTTCTATCTCCTTTAACTTTAACTCCCTTTCCTGCTGCTGAGCCTCTCTTTCTCTTTCTCGCTCTTGAGCCTCTTTTTCTCGCTCTCTATCTTTAGCACGCTCATCGCGCAATTCCGCCTGCTGCTCTTTAATCCAGCCGCGTAGCTCTACTCCTTCAAGGCCAAGTTCCGTACCTACTTTCCTGAGCTCACGGAGATCCGCCATTTCACGGATTTATTTTGATACAATTTGAAATACAATAACTGTCTATGTACTTACTATAAGCTTATTACAACCGACGTATCCCGAGACCTGAAACTATACCACTACAAAGACAAGCACTATTTTCAAATGCAATTCAGAAACACACCTAACTGAACACTTTATAGCATACTCTCTAACTAATTCTATGTTCATAAAATGTATAGCACTATTAAATAACAAAAGAGAATAGAAAAGACAAGACTGAGGAAATTCAGTAGAAGGACCAAAAGGACATCAAGGACAACAAACCAGACTAAGACGAAGACTTCTAAAAAACATATAATGGGAAAAAAAATGCAACCTAACTACGCCGATTACACTACAAGGTACGAACAAGAACAGAGCCTGAAAAAAAGAACGTATCTACAGATAGGTAAGAGAGGGGACAAGAGAATACGTCTTCCTGCAGAACAGAGAAGATATCGACGCTACAACTAACCAATAACAAAGCCCTAAAGACTGTTCACCGTGATGAACGAAGTTCCAAGTTTCCCACACCTTTTTAAAAGGATAAACTAAGTTCAACACAGCAAACGAAAACAGCAAATACAGAGAAAACGACAGATGAAAAGACAGCCCTCAATCCAGGGCACAAAATTTTTGAATTTTACTTAACTTTCACTTTTTTGACTCTAACTTAAATCCTCAATCGGAGCTCTGGCCGCTTGACTCCTCAGGCTGGCACATACACTCTCTCTGTGAAAATTCAATCACACATTAGTACATAATTATTTATAGCAATACATGCATCAATACATATTCATAAATATACATAAATCATATCCTAATGAAAATACCATTCATCCAACGAACAAAAGACAACAGTACAATTTCCTACCACAGCAGAAATACAACTAGATATGACGAACACACAATGTCAAAATGACTACAGGTAACTAAACGGACGAGTGTCACAACGGACGAGCCCCCAGTGTCACAAATCCCAGACTGGGAGATGTAATAATTATAACAAGACAACAATCACGAACGAAGAAGTATAACACTTAACAGAACAACCCATCAGACTCACACATTTATTAAACATAAAGATAAAGATAGAAATGCAATGACATACAGTATATTACTCAATTCAACTGCCGTCCAACGGCCTTCTTCCCTCAAGCACTCTTCCTCGGGTCCACAACCCGGTAGTTACTTTTAAAGACACTTCGGCTTCAGCCTCTCCACTCAATGTCTTACTAGTACATTAGGATTTCCCTCGCCCCGCAGTCTCTCAATGGCCCCTTCCTATGGCAATAACAACTTAGCATTCCAATAGCCCCTCAACATGGAAATAGCACGTTAATAGTTCAATTCACATTAGTATCTCAATAGCACAGTAGTATATCAATATCACATGTAGTACATCTTAATAGCACATTAACAGTTCTATACACATCCCTGTCTGTGGCCAGACTGCCACGACTCATGCGCTCCTCCTGTCCTACTCGACAGCTTCACTCCACTGGCCTATGGGTAGCCTTCGGCCCTATGCTGGCCTATCCCATGTGCTAGTTCGCTCACCGCGGGTGGTGTCTCTGCCCGACCCCGGCACCTATAAGAAGAACATTACATTGGTATAATACCATACCATTTCTAACCACTTCACCCCTCATTACAAACCATCAAGCGTACACACAATAGTCCACCTTTCACTCACTACACATCTTACGGTAACACACCTCTACTGTATTACACATTACTCACTCTCGCTACGAATCCATGAACCTAACTTACATCTATCGCTCATGGCGCACATCTCTATACACAGTAATCAATGCCTTCCACATTCCTCACATATACTTATTTACATCATGGTCATAGGCGAATATAATACATCAATCATCATAATTATCAATCATCGTTCAACCTACCAGTCATCACTGGAAAACACATCACAATGTCCCGACTGCTTTCATTCACGTCTGTCTCTTGGGACCTTCTAACTTGCATTGATTGCAAGCACAGCGCTCTCGCCTCATGCAAACCCCCCCACTCACAACATTCCACGCTTTTCATTAATTGTGGGCCGTGAGTTAAACTTATTCTACCCCCTTCTCACCGTAACTATTGATCCTCGCTCACCCGCTCGTGACAGAGAGGATCAATCTAGAAACTCAAACCAGGGATCAGTCAGCAAATATCTTGTGGCATAAACAACGTGCAGGGCGAATAACATCATCCTTGTTTCATGAGTGCATGCACACAAATTTTGAATGACCATCAGAATCACTGGTGAAGAAAATTTTAAATACTTCTGCTTTCAGAACACCAGCTACTCAGTGGGGTTTAGAACATGAAGCACATGGAGTTGAAATGTTCCGAAAGAGTATGGAACCATATCATAAAAATTTGAAAATTGATAAATGTGGCTTTTTTCTTCACAAGGAATCATCATTTCTTGGAAGCAGTCCTGACAGAATTGTATCTTGTGATTGCTGTGGGCAGGCACTTTTAGAGGTCAAATGCCCCTATAAATTCAGACATGTGTTACCATGTATCATTACTGACAGTGCGTTCTGTCTTGAACACCACACATCCGAATTTCCACTTTGTAATCTGGGGCTAAAAAAGGGTCACCCATATTATTATCAAGTCCAAGGACAGCTTGGCATCTGTGATAGAAAAATATGTTATTTTGTCGTGTTCTCTGAAAAAGGCACCCACATTGAAAGCGTTACATTTGATGAAGCCCAGTGGATGTATATGAAGCAGAAATTGACAATTCTTTTTAGGAAATGTGTCATGCCTCGTCTACTTAAATATAACTGCTTATGATAATTCTAGATCTGATATTTAACAACGGTAAGAAACTTTATTTTCCATAATTCTTCAAATAGTTGCATTGAACACATTTTCATTCTGATTCCAATGTAGCAAACTGGATTTTCTTCTTCATAGTCTTTAGTATATTAAACTTAGTAAGTAACCCAATGCCAGGAAGTTTCAACTCCTACAAATGTTGTCAAAATAAAATTCCAGTTTGAAGTAGTGTGTTAGATCTATAATATAGGTGGGCACAAGTTTATGATTGCAGCAATAACTGTTACAATTTTCTCAATTGTAGGAATATCATTCTCGGACCTCTTTATAAGCGAAATGGGGAGGATTTCTCGCAAACTTTGGAAACTCTTTGTCCTACCTATGACTCGTTCAACATGAATCCGAGCTCTTGCAATTCTGCGTGATGTTTCAGTTTCTACTGCAGATAATTGTTTTTTCCCTTTTGTAAATGCTGGCACTATTAGTTTTACTTGGTGCATAGCAAAATCATCCTGCATGATGAAGCCTCTGTCAGCCATGACTGCATTCCCTGGATTGAGTTTAGATATGAATCTCTCCTCTATTGTAATTTTTTTGTCACTTGGTCTCCCTGTCCATGCGTTTGACAGAAATGATATACTACCAGAAGGATTAATACCAATACCAAATTTTACTGTGTTGAGTTTTTTATAATGAGAATACGTTTGTGCTCTTGCCTTGAGATTTGAAGTTCTTTCAATAAAAATTTCAGTACAGTCAATAATGCATTTCACATCCTTAAATTCTACTGTTCTGAGGCACTCGGGTAGTTGCATAAACTCTGTTTCAGACCACATAATAAGGCCTGAAAGGGTAGTGAACAAGGCATCCAGCCAAGCATGGAATATTCTTGTGACTGTAGCAGCAGAAGTTTTGTACCTAAATGCAATATCCTCAACTCCAATATTGTGACCCAGTTTCACGAGACATATGAAATACTCTTCAATTAATAACATTTTTCTTTTGCTTCTTTTAACAATTTTGGAACATTCTTCATATATTGTGGTAAATACTTTAAATGTTGGTAACCCTGTGTAATAGCTTGTCTTGTTATCATCATCTTTTATTATGTTGTGGTCAAAATGATATATTGATTGCATTATGTCATGGTGTTTGCTTTCTATTTGTTGGATTTGATCCGGCAGTGCACTGAGTTTTTGCTCCAAGGTGTAAAGCTGTTCTTTGTATGTAGATTCCATTTTCTTACCTAATAAAAGTTCAGATGTCATGTTATTTATGCTATCTTGTAGTAGTTCCATTTGTTTTTGCTGTATGCTGAATTCCTCTTTCAATGTTATCATGTCATGGGCACCCATATCAGTTTGGGTGCCTGTTGTGTTTGTCAGCACCTCTGTCTGGTTTGATATTCCTGTCTCCAAGTTGACCTCATGTGCTGAAAATTCAAATAATTCAAGGAGAGCACGGGCAACATCATGTCGGCTTCTTTTTTTCTTCCCTTTCCTTAACCCTGTCCTGCCTCTCAAGAATCCTCTTCAGGGTATCGGGTTGTCTCTTGTGCAGAGGGTATGTTGAAATAAACTTGGCTTGAAGTCTACATTACTTGGGTCAGTAGAAGGCATCCCTGTAGTAAAGAGAAACAAGCAAACTGTTAATACTCTCCTTGATAAGTGTCACAAATCCCAGACTGGGAGATGTAATAGTTTATAACAGGACAACAATCACGAACGAACACGTATAACACTTAACAGAACAACCCATCAGACTCACACATTTATTATACATAAACATAAAGATAATAGCGCAAATACATACATTATATTATTTAATTCAACTGCCGTACACGGCCTTCTCCCGTACGCACACTTCCTCGGGTCCACAACCCGGTAATTACTTCTAAAGACACTTCGGCCTCAGCCGCTCCACTCAGGGTCTTAATGACACACTATTACTCTCTCACCCCACAGTCTCTCAATAGCGCCTCCCTATGGCAATAACCCCTTAGCCTCCTGTAGCACCTCGCGTGGCCATAGCACATTAATAATTCAATTCACATGAATAAACTCAGTCGCACAGTAATACATCCATGTCACAGTAGTACATCTTAATAGCACATTTCGATCATATCTACATCCCTGTCTGTGACCAGACTGCCACGACTCATGTGCCTCTACTGTCCTGCACCGACAGCTTCACTCCTGGCCTATGTGTAGCCTTCGGCCCTATGCTGGCCTGTCCCCTGTGCTCACCGTAGGCGGCGCCTCGGCCCGACCCCGGCACCTACAAAAATAACATTACATTGGTATAACACCATACCATTTCTATTCACTTCACCCCTCATTACAACTCATGAAGCGTACACACAATAGTTCACATTTCACTCACCAAACATCCTACGGTAACACACCTCCACCGTATTCCACCCTACTCACTCTCGCTACAAATCCATGAAGCTAACTTCCATCTATCGCTCATGGCGCACATTGCTATACACAGTATCAAGGACTTCCACATTCCTCACATATACTTATTTACATCATGGTGATAGGCGAATATAATACATCAATCATCATAATTATAAATCATCGTTTCACCTACCAGTCATCACTGGAAAACACACAACAATCTCCCGTCTGCCCTGATCTCACGTCTGTCCCCTGGGACCTTCTAACTTGCACTGATCGTAGTACAGCGCTCTCGCCTCATGCAGACCCCCCAACTCACAACATGAACGCTTTAACGTTAACTAACAGAAATCAATATAGGTGAGCAGCCTCACTATCCCGTGAGTCATTCCCTCACTTCCATGCCCCCGTAATCTTTGAATCCCGCTCACTCCACTCGTGACAATAAGTAAGCCAGGCATGTAACTAGTGTCTGAGTAAGATTTTGGTTCATTTTATATCAACTAATGTACAACATACATCTGTCAAACATGAATAATTTGGACTCTCCATGACTACCTCATCTTGTTCCCAGTCTGTAAAATACTGCGAAATACGTTAAGATTTAAATCTAGATCTAGACATGAGAAATATATAATATAAATGAGTGTGGGAGATTTGTTCCTGGGGAACCATCATTTTGACTTACACTTGTATCTCTGCTTGACTGTGCTTCAAAACCCACTCAAAATAATATTAATAACAATAATAATATATCAAAATTCATTATGATGTGTGTAGCATCTGCGGGCTACCCCTTGCCCTCCCCCGGTTTTGTTGTTGTGCTGGTGGCTGAGCATGTGTCCACTACTTTTTTCATTTTTTTTGTTGACAACCGCCAGAGTGTACTGTACTCCGTGACCTGACCTTCTTTTCTAGTGAGTAGTTTTTTTCCTCGCTCGCTTGTTGTCAGGTGTTTTGAATCGTTCAGTAAATATTAGTATGTTCCCGAATATTCGATAACGTTGTGGATACGAATGTTTACGCCAGATTTGGCCTTGAGTGATGTAACCTGATGACGTATTGATGCGTGATTGGTTAGTTTGTGCGAGGGCAAAGGTAACTTTTATTTCGGGAACTTTCTGTAGGAATGTTTATATATATAGACCTGTGTGAGTGGTTGGTCGGTGAGTAAGTGAGTTTCCTTTTGTGTGGCGTAGATATTTAGTTTCTCTGGTGTCTTCCTAGTAATTTATTGTTCACTATACAGTTATTAAACTTTAGTATTATTTAATCTATCGTCGGATCTCGTGTTTATTTATTTTACAGCTGTAATAATTTCGTTTTCTAAAGGGTTGTAGTTAGATCAACTAACTCCCCCCTACTATAACGTGCTAGAACAACCTCAGCTGTTACAATGTGGCATACGAAAGACGACACCAAATCACAATTTACTCATCTCTAAAATATTATTCGTACAACAAAAAAAAAAACACAAAGTGAGAATGTGCATTCTGCAAGACTAAAAATAGGTATACCATCAGTGCAATGATGCTGCTGTGTAAAGAGTTAGAATTAAGATTAAGAAATGGGAAAGGGCGATGGATTGTTTATCAGCGTAACTAACAGGAATAACAGTTTGCGAAAAGCCCATGTAAATGACCGAATGGACAAAAAATGCTTCAGAAAGAATTAAGCCTACTTTATTTCTTTATTGGCTAAAATGGAATAAGTTAAGACAATTAGAAACTCACAGGATTTTAAATTTCTCTGATATAAAGCGGTCTTTTGGGTGAATTGACTTTCACTAGATCTATATTTAAGGCACCTTGCTGGTCGCAATATATTCTCATTTCCTTACGTTAGGGTTGGGGATCTAGTCTCGATTTAAGCTTAATTATTAGTGCTCATCATAGGCCTACATGCAATTTATATAAGACCAAAGTTTGGTCTAGAAGTTTAGTACATATCAAGCCACATTTAGAACTCTCCCAGACATTGAGAGATGGGTCCCATAATATACTTTGTGGAATAATGCTCCCTCCCAAAGTGTAATCCTGGATACCTCATACTGAAAATGAACCTTACCTTACACCACTCTGCCTCTGACCGGAATGGTAGGACTAGATTTGACTAGAATCACTGTCATGGATTTTCCTGTGAACCTTAAACTATCTCTTCTCCTTCAAGATTTTGAAATGGAAGCAAAAATTGGTTCAAAATGTTTAATATCCCATCTGACAGAAAGTGTGCAGAACACAATCGATCGTGGTCCTTTGGCTCCAGGAGACCATCTCGGCGTGTCGTGTTTTGGTTCTTGCCGCACATTCTACCTATAGCAACAAGCCACCTCTCTAGCCTCGCCTTGTCTGAAGGAAAACGATGCATTTTTATGCCAGAACCAGTACGTAACCGATTTGTACAGTTGGGTGCCCAACATGAGGATGGCATCGTTCGACTGCTGTCCAGCGCTTTCTGCCCTACAAGTGGTTTTTCGTGGGGCACGCCGCCATTTTGTTTGCAAATCACGTGATATGGAGGACGGGAAATGAAAAGGGTCTATAGGCAGCTTTTATACCATCTTTCTTATCTTATCTTATTATTTAAAAAAAATTGTGGCGGGAGTAATCATTGTGGTGCAATTTTGACCTTTTTTTTGCTCAACGCTATAGCCTAAATGACATTTTCAATAATTATAAAATGCATTTTCTTCAGTGTCAACTAATCTAGTCCAATCGCTTCTGTATCGACCGTTTATGTTGATTCAAGTTTCAGGTATTTTTAAATTAAAAGTCGTAAAAAAAGTAAAATACAATGATCTTTATTTTGGCTCCCTGTAGGAAGCTCATCGCATCGGAAACGATATTAATACGCGTTCACTTCCGTGTCCACAGTTTCCGTATCAGAAATGAGTGCGTAGTGCTTTGGAGCGCATGAAATCTGTAGTAAGACTGTAGAATATGGGAAGCTTTGTAGACCAAAAAGAGAGAGAAAGAGAGAAAGATAGAACGGTGGGTTCACAGCTTTATCCCGGATAATGCCGGGAACTTCTTCTTCTTCTTCTTTTATAGTTGGTACGTCTAACAGACGATTCCCCAACTGCACTACTATATGCGACTCAACGTCGCTCCTCTGAGGCTAAAAGCAGGGTAAAACCCTTAATAGATGTTAAGACCATTTAAAAATATCTTAGTTGTGTAAAATCTTTTGTATATAATAACTCTGGTATAAATATCTCTTGGTTTCCAGATTGTGAACAGAAATACAACCCGCACTTTAGTTACAATGGTAGCTGCAACGGATAATTATGTTCTTTAATTCATTGTCGAAAGTCGTTGCAGACGGTAGTGTTTGGACTTCTGCCGGGAGGTTGTTCCACATCCTGATGACACTAAGATAAAAAGAATAAAGATGGCTGTTAACCCGTGAGCTTGGGATGTTATATTTTATATTATTCCTTCTGTTGCCTCTGGTATTAATGGTGAGGTGGTTCAGTGGGATATGGATATTTCCTTCTCTCCCCTTATAAAATATTTTTATTTTGTTTTTTGCTCTCTTCTCTTCTAATGGTGTCCACTGAAGGTCTCTCATCATTTTATTTACACTACTACTTCTAGTATAGTCATTCGTCACAAAGCGGGCAGCTCTCCTCTGGACCCTTTCCAGTTGGTCTATGTTTATTTGACAGTGGGGGTCCCAGACACTGCAGCCATACTCTAGGGAGGGCCTCACAAAGGTGTTATAGCATTTCTCTTTTACTTTCCTATCGCAGTTAGAGATGTTCCTTTTCAGAAATGCTAGTATACTGTTTGCTTTGTTACATGTGATATTAATATGTTGGCTCCATGTAAGTTTTCTGTCCAATGTTACACCCAAATATTTAGCCTCATATGTTTCGCTCAATTTTTCGTCGTGTATAAAGTAGTCTGAGGTGATGTTGTGGTTTTTATTTGAAATTCTCAGGACTTGGCATTTATTGGGGTGGAATTCCATACGCCAGTCCCTCTCCCATTTTTGCAGACTGTCTAGATCTTTCTGTAGGATTTCCGTATCTTCTTTTGAGTTTATTATTCTATAAAGAAGGCTATCATCAGCAAACAGTCCTAATTTAGTGCCTGGAGAGATCTTACTTGGCATATCGTTAATATAAACTAGGAATAGTAAGGGGCCCATTACAGTACCCTGGGGTACTCCCGAGAGAACAGCCGCAGGATTGGATGACTTTCCGTCAACGACGACTGTCTGTGTTCTGTTTTCTAAGAAAGACTTAATCCACTTCAAAGTACTGTTTCTAACTCCATAATGGTTTATTTTAGTCAAGATACTAGCATGGTGCACTTTATCGAAGGGTTTACTGAAATCTAATAAGATGGTATCAGTCTGCCTGTTGTTGTTCAAGTTATTAACAAAATCATTGCAAGTTGTGACCAGCTGGGACTCACACGACCTGTGTTTTCTAAAACCATGCTGTACATGTGTTAAAACTGAGTGTCTCTCGAGATGCTTCATGGTGCTGGTGTGCAAGTGCAAGATATGCTCTAAAAGTTTACAAGATATTGATGTCAGGGAGACTGGTCTATAATTTTCAGGACTAGCTCTATTTCCTTTCTTAAAAATGGGTACTACATTTGCTTTTTTCCAGTCTTCCGGTATTTTTCCTTGTTCAATTGAAGCTCTAAATAACAAAGTGTAAACAGGGGCAATTTCCTTGGGCACAGAGTTTCAGTAATTTGGCGGGAATTCCATCAGGCCCTGTAGCTTTATTTTCGTCAAAGTTTTCCAAAAGTTTCAGTACTCCATTTTCTGTGACATATATTTCATCCATATCCGGCAGTTTGGCACCACTCAGCTCTCCCGAGAAGACACCCCCTGAGTCGGAAAAGACCTTACAAAATTGAGTATTTAAGATATTGGCTCTTTTTTGGGCATCTTGCTGTGGGTGCCCTCTCTCATCGTTCAGTGCGGCTACTCCTAAGTTTTCTTTATTTTTACATTTCACATACCTCCAAAGTTTTTTACTGTTATCAGATGTATGACTTATCATCTCATGGATATAATTATTATGAGCTTTCCGGCATTCTTTCTGGGTCAATCTTTTTATTTCTAGATATTTGTTTTTCACTCGTTCGGAGTTGCACTGTTTCATTTTTTTTGAACCATTTATCTTTTTTTCCGAACTAATCTTTTCGTTAAAGTATTTATCCAGGGTTGGTGAATTTTTGTGGATGACATTTTTGTTGGGACATTTTCCATGATCATGTTCAGATTTAACTTGATACAGTCCCAGAGTTTGTTTGCGTCAGTTTTTGAAGAGTGGTATTTCATGAAAAAACTGCCAAAAGCTGCTGCCTCCCTTTTCAAATTATTTTCGTCTGTCTGATTCCATAGGTAAATCTGTCGCCTAATAGGTCTTTTCTTAAAGGGTTTCAGTTCTGAATCAATCTGGACTATGTCATGGTCCCCTAGTCCAGGAAGAATTTTGATCTCTCTTGTAAGGTTAGGGAAATTAGTAAAAAAAATAGGTCTAACAGTGCATCTCCTCGAGTGGTCTCTTTTACTGCTTGCTCTAGGCCTATATCCGCAGCACTGTCTAAAAATAGGTCATTTATTTCTCTTAAGTTTTGGCAACTCTTCACATTTCCTTCTTCCCAGTTTGTATCAGGTAAATTGAAATCTTCTCCTATCCAGATGGTAGCCTTTTTGTTCTTTTGGTAGGTACTGGGAAGTTCATTACAAAGTTCTTACTAGTTTCCAAGTCACTACTAGGAGGTCGATAGACTGCACCCACAACAAGAGGAGGTTTACCCTTCACACTAATCTTACAGAAAACAGTTTCTCCTGCTTCCTCACTAGGTATTTTTTCACCAACTAAGTTCTTCTTCACTGCTATCAAGACCCCACCTCCCCTTCTCTTCTTCCTATCATTTCTGTAGATTTCATAATCATCGTTTAAAATCGAAATTTCACTGGTTTTTATGTTTTCGTTTAGCCATGTTTCTGTTCCGATGATTACATCAGGTTTAGTTTCGTTCAGAAGTGAGCTCAGTTCTTCTTTCTTGTTCCAAATACTTTGAAAATTTATAACCTGGGTTCTGAACGTAGTTTTCTCTTTGGCTGGCTCTTTTTTCTTGGATTTGGGGTGTGGGGTTGACGAACATTTTGGTTCAAAGATTGGTATTTCTGTGTTACTTTTATTAGTATCTAAATGTTGTAAGATATCAAAACTACTGTGGGATCTTGATCTACTACAGTCTAAGTTTAATTGAAAATCAGTGAATAAGCTGGAACTAAAATTTGGCATGCCACATTGAATACATTCCCATGCGGCACTGCTATTGCCCAGCGTTTCATACATTCCTGAGTTTATTCCCATACAGTCTGTCGCGGATCGGGATTTTGGGGAATATAGATCGAGAGGTCCGCTTCCCAATCACACGAGCACAAAAAAAACAACAACAAATAAACAACTTTCACTCTAAAAACTAAATAAATCAATTTGAGTAACAGACTGTAAAGTTTATATATCTAACAAATTCAAAGATAAAATATACAATAGATAACGAATACAATAGCAACTGAAAATGCTCAACTAAGCTGAGGAGCAACTATGAAGTACTTAAGGCAATGTAATATGAAGTTATCTAAGTCACAATAAATTTACATTCAAAAGAATCCGCGCCCGAGGGCGACGGATCCTGTAAGGTTTAAAGTTCTATCTCTCTCCATACTAAAACATATTTATATAGCGTCTCTGCCAGGCGCGCTCTGGTGTAGTTCACACGTGGTCGCGGGAAATGCATGTGGTCTGGCAGTACTGGTCAACAGTCTACATGTGTAGCTGGCTGTAAATTCAGCATAGAATTAAAATCTTTAGCTCACCATTCGGCCCTCACAATGTGAGGGCTGTTGATATTAGCGCTGTGGGTTTAATGCTCAAACAAGTAGGCTTGGGCTCAGGAGCGTACATTTCTGACAATGCTCCATCACTGTACATATCAGCTCAATCGCTGCGTCTCTATGACTTCTCATCTGGCTGAGAGCTCGCCGTCCACCTCGTAAATGGATTGTTTACATGTGGCCCAGAACTAAGTTCTGTATGGCCTTAAATACTGGACTGCATCTGCAGCTTACCGTCTAATTCCTGGATTGTGATTGGTGCAACCACTTCTAGCTCAGCTGCCGAACTGAGTTATTTTAAGTAACAGCCCTACGCAACGACCTTGGGTCGACATCAAAGGTCGAATCACTCAAGACAATAAAATGTAATTTTATAGCAATAAATTCTTAACATGTTCAAAACCCCGAGCTTTTACTCTGGATCACGGATTTTCTGTACGTCAACCGACGTCTCAATAACATTTAATTCCTACTCACCCCTTCCCTCTCTACTAAACCTAGTTCAAAACACGAGATATAAAAAGTGCTCAGTCATGCACACCTACGCTGTCCGTCTATCCTTCCCCACACCTTCTGTCTATCTATTATAAAAAAAACTGTTCAAAACAAATTGTTTACGAGACCAAGTTATGCTGGCTCGCACAATAATTACGTTTGTAAAAATTACTCACTGCTCTCTCCCAAAAATTTAGTCAGTGGAAACATTTATGAATCAAATCTGTTCTTGACACAGTCGATGTGGTACCAGCGATCACAACTATCACATGCGATGGCCCTCGTTTTCCAGGTACATTTTTTAAGGCAAGGGGGGAATCTGGTCTGGGGTCCAGGGTTGAGCTCCACGTCACCCGATAATGACAGTAGTAAGAACAATATCAGAGAGATGTTCATTTTATTTGAAGAACTATTTAGCCTAAATTTCCAACTGGTTCTAGATCTATATCTACTTTTCTGTCCGAGGACAGACCAGGTGTTTATTAATGAGGTCCTGGATTTAGGCGAGTTGACAACACTAAATTTCCAGTTGTTATAATTAGCCTCATGTTTAGATCTAGATCTAATATCCCATCTACATCCAAGTGAATACAGTTCTGGTCTAGATCTATATACTAAAACGGTGAACAATAAACTTATCAACATTAAGAAGAGAGATCTCACTGTCTCATTCTTGATAATGAAACGAGACGTGGACTTCCCACCGGCACAAGCGGTCGCCATATTGGAAATTTCCAGTCCACCCTTACCTTCCAGTTATAATCACAATGTGGGACCAAGAGATTAAAAATTTAGTCAAATTACAATTCACATTCACTTCCAATTCATATAAAAGTACAGTGAAAACACTGTTGGTATAATATACGTGTTAAAAATTTGGTAAATTCATCAAAAAGGGGGTGTAAATTTGGAGCTCTCAGAAAAGCCGTGCGTCTCCTCGACCGGAAGTGGTACCCTGTGGTACTAGAGGGAACATTGATCATCATCATAACTTCATCTAGTTATTTAAACAAATCAATTCAAAAATTATTAAATTAATTTTCTTTAGTGTCAACTAATGATTTGAGGTCTTTATTTTAGGAGGTTCGCTGCCCTTGGCATTTACACCTCACTTTACTTGTTTTATTATTTCTTGTTCTGGCGGGGGGGGGGGGGGGGGAGATGATATGTATAAATTTTAATCTATTAATTTCAATGTTGCCCGGGCAGTGGCCTTTCGGCCTGCTCTTTACGATTTCCAACTGCCAAGGTATCTTTAACGTGCGCAACGTGCACACGGGCCCTCCGAATTTTTTCGTCCTTATCCGAGAAGACTAGGTACTCGATCCTACCCCCCAATAGGACCAGGGACTTGAAAATATGAGAAAAATCCAATTTCCAAGAACTACTCGATCCTACACCCCAATAGGACCAGGGACTTGAAAATAAGAGAAAAATCCACTTTCCAACATGCCTGCACTGCCCGGGTTTAGAACCCGGGACCCTTGCCATGAGAGGCGAGCATCTTGTCTCTAGACCACCTTGTCCCTGAGTCCCCTTAGTGTCAACTAATTCCGTCCAATCGCTTTTATATCGACCGATTGTGTTGATTCAAGTTTCATTTACTTTTAAATAAAAAGTTGTAAACATGTAAAATACAATGATCTTTGTTTTGGCTCCCTGTAGTAAGCCCTTCGCACCGGAAACGATGTGTATTAATACTCGTTCAGTTCTTTGTGGGCAATTTCCTTACCCGAAATGAATGCGCTCTGGTGCGCATGAAATCTGTATTAAGACTGTAGCATATGGGAAGCTTTCTAGACCAAAAAGAGAAAGAGAGATAGAACAATGGGTTCACAGGTTTATCCCGGATAATGCCGGGAACTTCATCTAGTTATAAAAAAAATAGTGGCGGGAGTAATTCATTGTGATGCAATTTGACCCTTTTTTTGCTCGACGCCGCTGGCAGCCTAAATGATAGTTTCAACATTCATAAAGTTAATTTTCCTAAGTGTCAACGACTCCAGTCCAATGGCTTTTGTATCGACCGATTGTGTTGATTCAAGTTTCAGGTAATTTTGAATTAAAAGTAGTAAAAAAGTAAAATACCATCATCTTTGTTTTGTCTCCCTGCAGTAAGCCCATCGCACCAGAAACGATGTTAATACGCGTTCCTTTCCGTGCGCACAATTTCCCAATAAAAAATGAGTGCATAGGATGCGCATGAAATCTATGGTAAGACCAGACTGTAGAATACGAGAAGCTTTCTAGATCAAACAGAGAGGGGAGTGGGAGGAGAGAGAGAGAGAACGGTGGGTTCACAGGTTTATCCCGGATAGTGCCGGGAACTTCATCTAGTTTAAAGACAAAAAAATTAGTTTTACTGTCCAGATTTACCATTGGCTAACATTTTATGCACCAAAAGAGAGGTCATTCTCCCATCTTTTCATTGATATGTAACTCACACTCAACACTCATTGTTTAAAAAGGGTTTCCACGCCTATTATCTTTGTCAGCCTGCGATTTAAACAATCGGTGTATTTATGCCATGATAAAATAGTATCATTAATCAAACAACTTCATTTAGTCTTATGTTCGAAATATAAACAACAGACGCAAGAATTGAGCTGCATCTTCTCTTCCTGAAAAAAAAACACAAAAACATACGGACGGACGCCTTAACCATTAATCAACGGAGTCTGTCAGATGTTTGTGTGAGAGCCTTCTCTCTCTCTCTCTCTCTCTCTCTCTCTCTCTCTCTCTCTCTCTCTCTCTCTCTCTCTCTCATTCTCCCTATCTCTCTCATTCTCTCTCTCTCTCATTCTCTCTCTCACTCTCTCTCTCTCTCTCTTTCTCTCTCTCTCATTCTCTCTCTTTTTTTCTCTCTCTCATTCTCTCTCTTTCTTTCTCTCTCTCATTCTCTCTCTCTCTCTCATTCTCTCTCTCATTCTCTCTCTCACTCTTTCTCTCTCTCTCTTTCTCTCTCTCTCTCTCTCCCCCTCTGTTGTCTCTCTCTCTCTTTCTCTCTCTCTCATTCTCTCTCCCTCATTCTCTCTCTCTCTCTCCCTCATTCTCTCTCTCTCTCTCTCTCTCTCTTTCTCTCTCTCTCTCTTATTCTCTCTCTCTCTCCCTCTGTCGTCTCTCTCTCTCTCTCCCCCTCCTCCCCTCTCTCTCTCTCTCTTTCTATCTCTCTCTCTCTCTCTCTCTCTCTCTCTCTCTCTCTCTCTCTCTCTCTCTCTCTCACACATACACACACACACATTCTAAACTGCACAGACGAAATTCAAGGCGTTGGATTATCATGTAAGATCTATTTGGACCATGTATCCAACATTCTGACAATAAGACTTTCATTTCCCATTGTTGTGGGCACAATTTCCCCGAAAAAGTTATTATCAACAACATTCCCTCTAACGTTTCCAAACAACTGAGAGGAACTTTTGATGCTTTGAGCAAAAGTATTCTAACATCATCGAATTTTGTACATTAAAATGAGAAGTAACATTCTGATGTACGCAGCACCAGTACCGCGAATGGGTAGCCGCGCACCCGTGCAGCTTAGAGGGAACATTGATCATCATCATGTCTCCAGCCAAAAACCTTGTTGCGGCCACAGACTAATAAAATACCCAGACTGGATGAGCCCATTGTGTGACGTCACAAAACATCGAAGGGCCATGAACCATCCACCACATTAGGTTTACGATTGCGGCAGACGCTTCAGCAGAGCTACAATGCAGCGGTCGCTAAAGTCCATTCGGTCATCATTTATAACAATAAAGAAAAGGCAGCTGTAGACAATAAAATGAACGGATAAGCAAGTTAATGCATTTTAATACATGTACAACCAATCTTAACAAATAAAAAGAAATTTCTACTGCATATAGAACTAGAATTGAAATTTCCCAAGCTCCGGCCACGTTGGTTATACGGCCGCATCTCATTAAATTCCGTAAAAAACGACACAGCCCGAAGCTTCCAGTCTGGTTGATTTATTAGTCTGTGGTTGCGGTCAATTAGCTATCTTAATCCCGAGTCTAAGCCCGAAATATTCCCCGAAATCCTTGAGCAAGCAAATCAGACTACATGGTGCAATGTTTATAATAATTATAGTCACTTGGTTAATTAGTTAGCTGACAGAACTTATGGTAATTGTCAAGATATGTCTCACCTTCTCCTTGTAGACCACACCCGTGGGGACCTTCCCCCACACCATGTTTTCCAGATGCCCGAGAGGTGGAGGGGTGTGACTGTTCGTCATTAAGATCCAATCAGCACCAGACGCTATGGCAAACAGAACGCCCATAGTTCTGTAGATTTTCTGATTGGATAACAGCCCGGAAGTCTAAGAGTGTCTGAAAATAGCTGCCATCAGTCGGGATCGTTTTAGCCAATCGTGGTCGAGAAAGGTGGAATTAGGGTAGATGTCAACGAAGGATTTTGGAGATAAATGCGTTATTGTATGTGTCCCCTCCAGATGTCAGAGGTGGGATTTGGTGGATATAGTAGATGTGAACACAGCTGGTTGACTCACACCCGAAACATTCATACCTCAATAACTAAGCAACACAGGATTACTGATGTTCAGGCCTGACGGGCCATATAATCATAATACAACATTCGACTGCATAATTTACGGTAATCACAATCATAGATATTACATAAAAGTCATCGACTACCGAGAGTCCAGCAAGTCTATCTAAAATAGAGTATAGAAAGAAAGTATTGTACTATGCACTCTTTAAGTGCGCCTATCCAGGATTACGGTTCCTAAAGGACACCGGTGTCAACAAATTCAATTTGGTCGGTCTCGCTTTCATACAATCAGTAATAGCACCTAATCAGAAATTGTCTGACTCATAAAGCGTAGTAGCACTCACTAATAATTTTCACAGTAATACATTTTACAAAATATCTATGCTGCTCCACACTAAGAAGTATACAGCTGGGAAATGAACATAGTTCAATCTCAAACACAATCTAATAGCTCATTACACATCTAGTAAAAGTATAGTCAATGTCCTTCTATTCGTCACAATGGGGTGACGGAAAAACTGTCACAGTTCCTGGCACGAACACATACTAGGGATCTCACCATTTCCTCGCTCGCTATGGTTTTGCGAGCGAGAGAGTCCAATGTAAGCGGTGTGCACACTTAAGCCTGGTGCACAAAGGCTTCTTCACTGTCCAGGTCTCTCACAGTGCGAATCTTTCTGTCTGTCATCTCCACTCAGGTAGGAGGCCCCCGTGACTCGTCCTTTCGCCAAATGCTCGAAATATGAATCCACTGTTCTTAGTACGTGTTGTCACGAGTGGAGTGAGTGCAATTAAGGGGATTGCTACAGAGCGGGTGTAGAGTAAGAAGGGCTCACGGCAGACAAGTAGGGAAAGACGGGAAAGGAGAAGAGTAAAATTAACGCACGTAGACAAGTAAGTTAAGCGGGCTGTTGTGAGTAGTGGGGGGTCTGAATGAGGCGAAAGCGCTGTATTACTATCACTGCAAGTTAGAAGGTCCTACGGAACGGACGCTAATAGGAGCCCATCGGGCGGACATAAGGGGAGCAGTCGAGAGACCAGTGAGAGAAGTTTTCCAGTGACGACTGGTATGTAGAACGTTGATTGATTATTATGATTGATGTATTATATTATATTCGTCTATTACCATGATGTAAATAAGTATATGTGAGGAATGTGGAAGTCCTTGATATTGGATATAGCAATGTGCGCCATGAGCGATAGATGAAAGTGAGTTCATGGATTTGTAGCGCGAGTGAATACTGTGTATTCCGATGGAGGTGTGTTACCGTAAGATGTGTGGTGAGTGAAAGGTGAACTAGTGTGTGTACGCTTCATGGGTTGTAAGGAGAGGTGGAGTGAATAGAAATGGTAGGGTATTATACCAATGTAATGTTATTCTTGTAGGTGTCGAGGACGGGCCGCAGAGCCACCTCGATGAGCACAGGGGATAGGCCAGCATAGGGCCGGAGGCCACACATAGGCCAGAAGTGAGGCTGTCAGTGCAGGACAGTAGAGGCACATAAAGTCGTGGCAGTCAGGCCACGGACAGGGACGTAGATATGAGCGTGAATGTGATAATGTACTATTGCCATGTTGAGGGGCTAGTGAACTAATACTGTACTATCGAAATGATAATGTCTATTGAAATGATAATGTGTTATTGCCCTGCTGAGGTGCTAGGGGAATGCTAAGGTGTATGACAATAGGAAGGTGATATTGAGAGACTGCGGTGCCAGTGAATTATTAATGTGCTATTAAGACCCTGAGGGGCGAGGCTGAGGCCGAAGTGCCTTTAGGAGTAACTACCGGGTTGTGGATCCGAGGGAGAGGGTGTGTGAGAATAAGGCCGTTGTACGGCAGTTAATTGCAATAATATAATGTATGTAATTGCGCTATTATCTGTATAATTATGTTTAATAAATGTGTGAGTCTGATGGGTTGTTCTGTTAAGTGTTAAACTTGTTTGTTCGTGATTGTTGTCCTGTCATAAACTATTACATCTCCCAGTCTGGGATTTGTGACATTGGGGGCTCGTCCGTTGTGACTCGTCCATTTTCGTAATATTTAGTTGTAGTTAGTTAGTAGGTATTTTTCAGTGGGCATTTGTTACTTTAGTTTTGTCCACGTAATACTTATCTTGTGGTAGGAATTTGTGTTGTCTTTGTTCGTGGGATGAATGGAAATTTCATGATGATATGACTTATGTGTATTTATGAATATGTATTGATGCATGTATTTTGATGAATATGTATTAATGTGTACTTAAATTTCTGCAGAGAGTGTGTGTGCCAGCCTGTAGAGGTCAAGCAGCCAGAGCTCCGGCATACGTCAAGTTAAATAAAACGCTGATTGAAAGTTAAGTAAAAGTCAAAATTTTTGTGCCCTGGATTGTGGGCTGTTCCTTTAATCTGTCTTTTTCTCTGTTTTTGCTGTTTTCGTTGTAATTGATTGTACGGGCGGTGGCGCGGGTTTGCTGTGTTGAACTTAGTTTATCCTTTTCAAAAGGTGGGCTAAATTTGGAACTTCGTTCATCACAGTGAACAGTTCTGTAGGGACCTGTAATTTTGTTTAGTTGTAGCGTCGATATCTTCCTCGTTGTTTTAGGAAGACGTTTCTCTTGTCCCTCTCCTCCCTATCTGTAGATATGTTCTTTTCTTTCAGACTCTGTTCTTGTTCGTACTTTGTAGTGTAATCGGCGTAGTCAGGTTGCATTTTTTTCCATTATATTTTCTCTTTTAGGTCTTTGTCCTAGTCTGGTTCGTTGTCCTTGACGTACGTGTGGTCCTTCTACTGAATTTCCTTATTCTTTTCTTTTCTACTCTTTTTTATTATTAATAGGGCAATACATTTTATAAATATAGAATTAGTTAGGAAGTACGTAAATTTCTGAATTGTATTTGAGACAACTGGGTATTGTTATATCTGGTGTGATCTCAGGTCTCTGGTCGTGTCGTTAGTGATCATACCGACAGGTTAGCCGTTTTTATAATACATACCATAACCATAAATCTGTGAAATGGCGGAACTCCAACAATTAATGAAGTTGGGTAAGGAACTTGGCCTGGAGGGAGAGGAGCTACGCGGCTGGATTAAAGAACAGCAGGCGGATTTGCGCGATGAGCGTGCTAAGGATAGAGAGCGAGAAAAAGAGGCTAAGGCTCAGGAGCAGGAGAGAGAGGCTAAGGATAAGCAACAGGAAAGAGAGGCTAAGACTCAGGAACAGGAAAGGGAGTTTAAGCAACAGGAAAGAGAGGCTAAGGAACGGGAGCAGGAGAGGGAGTTGAAGATAAAGGAGATAGAAGCCCAAGAGCGGGAGATAGAGGCTAGGGATAAGCAACAGGAGAGAGAGGCGCGAATAAGAATCGCCGAGTTGGAAATCAAAAAGAGTGCGCCAACAGAAACAGTTGAGCGGCAGGTACACAATAAAGGTGGCGTTAGGATTAAGCTCCCTACGTTCGACGACCGGAAGGACGACATAGACGCCTTCCTTTACAGGTTCGAACTGAACGCACAATTGCAATAGGGGGAAAATAAAGAATTATGGTCCACGTACCTGGCGTCTCTATTGCAGGGGCGAGCGTTAACCTACTTTAAAGAGCTACAGCGCGAAGACGTGCAAGATTACGATAAGCTGAAGGCTTTGCTGCTTCGCCGATTTGCGCGTACCGAGGAATATTTCCGGGAGCAGTTTAGGCGAGCACGTGCGGATACCAGGGAGGACTTTGCTGCCTTCGTCGCGAGACTAACGGAATATTTCGCGAACTGGGTAGACCTGGCGCATGTGGGCGCGGATTTTGCTAAACTGAAAGACCTAATGATCCGTGACCAGCTGTACGCGTCGTGCCATAAAGATCTGGTGGCCTTCCTAAAAGAAAACGAACCCGCGACGGTGCAGGAGGCGTCTAAGTTGGCGGAAGCATACCATACGGCACATCCGTCCAAACCAGTCGCCAGGGCGTACGTCCAAGATGCTGGGTACGTCGCCGTTGTCGAAGGGTCACCGGCAGGACTTAGGGACAGGTCGCGTCAGCGTGGTGCCTATAGTGGGCAAGCCCAGGGGCAGCGTAGGGGCTATCACCAATCCCCTGCATATGGACCCGGTAAGTTTGACCGAGCAGGAGGGCTGGGTCGCGGTAATGGCCAGGGGCGATTTGTGACCTTTGCCGATGACCGACGGCATAGGGACTCTAGTTCCGATCGCGATGGGTCACGGGGACCCAGGCCTATTGCAGCACAGGGAGCGGAGTGTTGGACTTGCGGACGCGTGGGTCACTTTTCACGCGAGTGTAGGGCCGCGAAGTGTTGGAACTGCGGAAGAGCAGATCACATCAGCGTGAATTGCCCTGCAGGTAGGATAGCGGCGAACGTGGACAGTAGCTCCAGTCCATGTTCCCCAAATAAATTTCATCATGCGGCTGCGTGTGTTACATCGGACAACGGAGGCGGACAGTATTCTAAGTGTCCCAGTTGTGAGAAGTTATTATCTTCCGGTGTTTTACCTTGTGGGAGAAAGATCCCCGTTATAAATTCATGTCATACAGGAGGTGGTCTTAGGGTTTATCCGGGGTTTGTTGGGGACGAACCGGTCTCGGTTTTACGAGATACAGGATCTACCGTTGTGGGAGTGCATAGGGACTGCATTCGGGATTCACAGCTTACAGGTGAGACTGTCAGGTGCATCCAATTTTCGGGGGCCATTGAGAAATTACCCATGGCAAGAATAGTGATAGATACACCTTTCCTTAGCGGGGAAGTCGAAGCAGTCGTTGGTTGTTTTCCAGGCGCCCAGCTCATCATTGGGAATGTATCACGGGTAGTTTCCCCTTCCGATGAGAACGTGCAGGCATGGTCGCAATCAAAAGGTATTGACTTTTGTGCCGCGGTCGAAACACGTCGACGGGTAGCTGATAAGGATAAGATTAGACCTTTGGCGACGCCAGCGGTCAACCTAGATATCACGCCAGAGCGCTTGGCGAGATTACAAAGGGAGGATCCATCATTAAACCCATGTTTTGGGGAAGCGCGAACCGAGAAAACGAGGAAATAAAGGAACGGCTCATCTTCTTTTTTTGTCCAGGGGGGCATTCTGTTCCGTATGTACGTCACAGTGGCTTCCGTTCAAAAGCAGGTCGTCGTGCCACGGTCGTTAATTGCTACAGTATTGCGTCTGGCCCATGATGTTCCATTAGCGGGTCATATGGGAAGTGCTAGAACCAAGCAGAGAGTTCTGAAAGATTTTTATTGGCCGTCAGTATACAGAGATGTACGTTTATATTGTAAGACGTGCAGTGCGTGCCAAAAGACGACGCGTAAGGGTCGTACACCCCAGGCTCCTCTTCAAAAGATCCCCACGGTTTCGGAACCGTTTAAAAAGGTTTCGATAGACCTTGTTGATTTAAGAGAAAGATTATCTTCACCGCGCACTATAGCAGAAGAAGCGTCTAGTATCGCTTCAGCAAGAGCAAAGAACTATAAAGATAGAGGGTCCAAACTGAGAATTTTTAAGCCAGGAGACAAGGTCCTATTGTTGTTACCTACGGACCATAATAAGTTATTGATGACATGGAAAGGTCCTTATGTTATTGAGCGAATTGTTTCGAAGGTAGATTACGCTATCCACATTGATGGATCAGTAAAGGTTTTCCACGTTGATATGCTGCAGAGGTTTCATGAGAGACCAGAGTATCTGTATTCTCATACTGGTATTAAAGGACATACCTAATGTCGTGTCATTCTTTGACGATATAGCATGCCATACGTCGACATGGTCTGATCATATTCAGACACTAACAGTAATTTTTCAACGATTACGTCATTTTGGGTTAACTGCTAAACCCGCAAAGATGGATTTGGCATGTCCAGAGATAATATTCTTAGGACATATCGTGGGTAGAGGTGTTCAGAGACCTGAAGTAACAAAAATTGACAAATTAGTAGGGTTGCAAATCCCTAAAACAAAGAAACAAGTCAGAAGCTTAGTGGGAATTTTAAATTATTACAGAAAGTTCATTCCAAATTTCTCCTCCTTGTCATCTTCTCTTACTGACCTTACTAAGAAGGGACAACCCGATAAGGTCCAGTGGACGTCTGAATGTCAGACAGCATTTGATAATTTGGTGACAGCATTATCATGCTTGTCTAGATGGGCATTGGCTTTGCAGCCGTATACCTTCGTTATTCAACCAATTCCAGGAACCAGCAATCATATCGCCGACTACCTTAGTCGAGCCTAGGGGAAGAGTTCAGGAGCTTATACATCGGAGGACAGGAACATTGACAGGATCTGTGTGAATGAGTCGACTTTAAAATATTGACATTATAAATATGATATGAAGAATGGTTGATAGGTTGATTGGTTTTTGATTCTGTATTAAGTATTGTGGTTAGTTAACTATTCATGATGTGACACATATATGCATATTGCAGGCCATATTGATCCCCATATTTTCCCCTGATTTCGGTATTTTATATACTAGGGGAACTGCTAGGTCATTTTTTTTAGTGTAGGTATTGCTCACGCTCACTCGTTGACAGTCATCTTGATGCGATTTGAAATTAATTGCATTAATTTTTTTGGGGTGGGGGATGATGTCACGAGTGGAGTGAGTGCAATTAAGGGGATTGCTACAGAGCGGGTGTAGAGTAAGAAGGGCTCACGGCAGACAAGTAGGGAAAGACGGGAAAGGAGGAGAGTAAAATTAACGCACGTAGACAAGTAAGTTAAGCGGGCTGTTGTGAGTAGTGGGGGGTCTGAATGAGGCGAAAGCGCTGTATTACTATCACTGCAAGTTAGAAGGTCCTACGGAACGGACGCTAATAAGAGCCCATCGGGCGGACATAAGGGGAGCAGTCGAGAGACCAGTGAGAGAAGTTTTCCAGTGATGACTGGTATGTAGAACGTTGATTGATTATTATGATTGATGTATTATATTATATTCGTCTATTACCATGATGTAAATAAGTATATGTGAGGAATGTGGAAGTCCTTGATATTGGATATAGCAATGTGCGCCATGAGCGATAGATGAAAGTGAGTTCATGGATTTGTAGCGCGAGTGAGTAGTGTGTATTCCGATGGAGGTGTGTTACCGTAAGATGTGTGGTGAGTGAAAGGTGAACTAGTGTGTGTACGCTTCATGGGTTGTAAGGAGAGGTGGAGTGAATAGAAATGGTAGGGTATTATACCAATGTAATGTTATTCTTGTAGGTGTCGAGGACGGGCCGCAGAGCCACCTCGATGAGCACAGGGGATAGGCCAGCATAGGGCCGGAGGCCACACATAGGCCAGAAGTGAGGCTGTCAGTGCAGGACAGTAGAGGCACATAAAGTCGTGGCAGTCAGGCCACGGACAGGGACGTAGATATGAGCGTGAATGTGATAATGTACTATTGCCATGTTGAGGGGCTAGTGAACTAATACGGTACTATCGAAATGATAATGTCTATTGAAATGATAATGTGTTATTGCCCTGCTGAGGTGCTAGGGGAATGCTAAGGTGTATGACAATAGGAAGGTGATATTGAGAGACTGCGGTGCCAGTGAATTATTAATGTGCTATTAAGACCCTGAGGGGCGAGGCTGAGGCCGAAGTGCCTTTAGGAGTAACTACCGGGTTGTGGATCCGAGGGAGAGGGTGTGTGAGAATAAGGCCGTTGTACGGCAGTTAATTGCAATAATATAATGTATGTAATTGCGCTATTATCTGTATAATTATGTTTAATAAATGTGTGAGTCTGATGGGTTGTTCTGTTAAGTGTTAAACTTGTTTGTTCGTGATTGTTGTCCTGTCATAAACTATTACATCTCCCAGTCTGGGATTTGTGACACGTGTGTTAGCTTTTATACCCCCCGATGGTTACTAAGGGTCTCCCTCCCGATTAGACGATCAAGGACCTAGCCACGACAAACACAAGTTTGTCTTTCAGTTAACCCTAACTGCTTTCTCAAAAGGATATGTACACAACTCAAAAACCTACGCTCGAACTTCTACAATCCTACTATGTAAACAAGAAAATCTCACACGCATACCAAAATCAAAAGGTTAACTTAATGTTTACAAACTTCACTCACACATCCCTCATCACGAAATCCGTGGCTCGATTAATAACTAAACGCGTTTCATATTCTCTCAAAATAAACCAACTCATGACTAACAGAAAAAAAGAGCTCATGCGGCTCGTGATAGCAGCTGCAACATCAGTGAATTATATTACATTAGTAATGTTATTACATTGTGTATCATATTTGTCTATACGAGTATAAGACTAAATCATGTACCTCGTGTATTATCAGTATTGGTCAACCAAACAATATTTACGTCTCATGTGTCAGAAGTGGGATTTGGTGATAATTGGGTTATTGTATAAGTCCCCTCCAGATGTCGACGAGGGATTTTGGTGGATATAGTTGACTCACACGCGAAACATTCATACCACAATGACTAAGCAACACAGGGTTATTAGTGTTCAGGCCTGACCGGCCATATAATCATAATACAACATTCGACTGCATAATTTACGGTAATCACAATCATAGATATTACATAGATATCATCCACTACTGAAATTCTGGCAAGTCTATCTAAATTAGGGTATAGAAAAAGGTATAGTACTATGCACTCTTTAAGTGCGCCTATCCAGGACTACGGTTCCTAAAGGATACCGGTGAAAACAAATTCAATTTGGTCGGTCTCGCTTTCATACAATCAGAGATAGCACCTAATCAGATAATTTACTGACTCATAAAGCGTAGCAGCACTCACTAATAATTTTCACAGTAATACACTTTACAAAAAAAATATCTAGGCTGCTCCACACTAAGGAGTATACAGCTGGGAAATGAACATAGTTCAATCTCAAACACAATCTAACAGCTCATTACACATCTAGTAAAAAAGTATAGTTAATGTCCTTCTCTTAGTGACAATGGGGTGACGGAAAAACTGTCACAGTTCCTGGCACTAACACATACGAATTATTGTGGAAATGTCACGCAGAGCTAAAATTAGGGACAATATGACGTCATAGACCGTCGCCATTTTCTCCAGTTGGATAATTGTAAACAAAGGGTGTTGAAATCGCTCATCATCACGCGGATATACCTGACATTGTCTTCTACTGAGTCAAATTGGAGTCATAGTTGTAGAAACAGTTAAGCCCATTTGTAGGGAACTCAGTTACGATGGGGTGTATTATCGGAACAGTGAGTATACTTGGACTTATCTACAAATCTTCCAACGCTGAATCAGTGAATGATAATAGTAAAAGTAGATCGAGATCTACAACAGCTGGTCCCCGCTTTAAACATGACTTCCTTGTTGCGTCTATGTCATTATCTCCTAAACCTGTGATTTTAACCAAGCTATAAGACTTTTGAACCCCAAGTTTAATCCACAATGTATCAATTAGTATCATGTATGACTAATTAATAGAAATTTTTAATGAAAATGAAGCTGAAATAAAGAGCGCTCAAACAAGTTTTATGAGTACATGATCTAGACTCTACCTATCGGAAATTATGGGATTCTTTTACTTCATGTTGCATTTCATTCATGTAAGAGTACAATAAATAAAAACAATGTATCATTTGTTGTAATTTCAGGCAGCATGCTGCTGTGGAAGTGCAGCTTGCAGTCTGTGCTGTGCTGCTTGTCCATCATGCAAGAACTCAACTGCTTCCAGAATTGGATATGCCCTGTTGTTGCTGGCAGGCTCCATTGTTGCTGTATTCATGTTGATCCCAGATATTCGGGAGAAGCTGGGTGATGTAGGCTATGAATAATTTTCTTGAAAGATAAAAGTGATAAATCATGGGGTTCAGACTCCAAGACTGAACTGAAAAGCAGTGGAAGAAGTAGCTTAACCCTCGTCCTGCAGGAGGCTACTATATAAGTATACTGGCCTCCCCGCGTCAATATTGTGGCCTAATACTGCAAACTGGGTCCTGCGGGAGGCTAATATATTGTATATTTAACAATAGAACTTAATGCATATCATCACAAGTACTTTATCCAAATATCATAGGGGTCACTTACAATTTGTCCACCACTATTGTTGTTATTGCGTCCGAAAGTAAACACGATGCAAGTGTTCAAAAGGACCCAATTGACCCTACCGCCGAGGTTACCAGTAAAATGCGAACGAGCGACTGACTGGCCGCTGGCTATCCCCGCACGAGACATTACATGGGCGTATTCACTCAACGTGGGACGAGGGTTAACACGATTTGAAAATTATCGAAAGCTAAAAAATCTTGTTTCCATTTAAATTGTGTTTAGACGGCAGGTGCCACGAAATTGGCTGATACGGCTAGTCCAAGACCAAAGTTTCAAAATAAGCAGGCCTACCTAAAGCTAAAGGAAAAGTAAAAGTAAAGTTTTACAAGTACAGATAAGAGAAACTTAATTTTATTGACTTGTTGCTGAGCATTTATAGTGTAAACATTATATGATGAATAGACAATGGACAGTTTCCAGAGATTGGGGATATGCATTATGAACCAAATCGTTCGCATGTTATATCTCCAACCAGATGTAATGAAATTTTAGTTTTTCTTCAAACTGAGTGCCTGTTGTGTTTATTGAGCCTAAAGAGTTTGTCAGCTGAAGCCATTTTGAAATGTAAAAAATTCCCAAAACACGTTATTTTCCCACTGGCTTTCATTGCTTACACAAGCATGAGCGCCTCTTTCTTTTAATGTTTTTCCAATCCCATTGTTAGACATCCTTGAAGTAACTGTACCTTTAGATTCTTCCAATCAGCTTTCATCACAGGTAAGAAAAAGATTAGGTGCAATCCATTAGATCTTCTGAACTTCAATCGACCTTTGCTGTGTATTTCCGCTGTGGTTGGTTTTCAGGGCAGCAAGGCAAAACCATGCTGTATTTATAGGAGCTGAGGTGCGAGAACAGGTAATCCAAAATATAAATGGGAAATACCTTAGGTCAGTTCCATGGAACCAGCCAGATTGTATGGTTTAGCGAATGTATCAAAATGATTTTGAAGATGAGTTACATTGCTTTCATATTTAAAACTAACATACCAGAGGAGCTGACTGCAAGCAATAATTCGATAGATTGTCAATTCTCCTGACCCCACACAAGATCCTAATTTAAAATTCCTTTGATCCCTCAGATACCAGGTTTGTGCTCAGGATTCATGGGTCGTGGTGATTCTATAATGAAAAAAGAGACTTGTGGCAGTGTGGTGGGTTTCCTGGCTGTCTACCGAGTGTGCTTTGCAATGGCAATGTTCTTTCTTTTATTTTGCGTCCTCATGATCCAAGTCAATTCTTCGAAAGACCCACGAGCAAAAATTCAGAATGGGTAAGTGCAAAAAAAATGTTTGTAATTTTGAATACACAATAAAATACATTTTATTTATTAGACAGTTGTGAATGAGTATGACACAATACATTGACACTATCTATAATTGGATTGCAGTATAATATAGGAACTTAAAGATTTTTTATTTTATTTTAAGTGCCATTAACTTTGCAAATCAAAAAAAAAAAACGAAGAAAGTCAGTGTCATGATTCGGATGTTGTTAAAACCCACGCAGAGAGTGAGTTGTTGTTGTTTTACCAGGGCCATCAGAAATTGGCTGGTGGCCTTGAACGGTCCTCGCCAAATTATAGTTGGTGAGTAAATAAATGTAAAGTTAAACTGTTAGATTCACGCTTGTGGGTTTTAATGTTCGTGATTAATAAGTAATGGAGTAGGGGTGAAACAAGGTGGGGCTAGTTGACATTGTTAAGTATGACTAGACAAGTTTTTGCACGTTAACTGGCTGGTAGAATAGTGCAGACGTATTACTACAATTAAAATGGTGGGAGGTTTCGACCTATGAGATAGCTGAACTAGTTGGGCCAGCGGACTAGCACGCTGGGTAGTTAGATAGTATATAACATCGTGTAACGTTCAGATTTAGTGAATACAGACGAGCAGAAGCATCGTGCCGTGAAGTATCTCCGGTTGACCAGTACCTGAACTGTGTGCTTTGGAGACAAGAAGTCCTTGCTAACGGACTGACTGAGCTCTAGAAAGAAAGGTCTGAGTGGGCTGACCTTTGAAAGCCCACGCTGCGCTATATTGATGTTCGCGCCTACCAGTAGGCGTGAGCAATGGTAATATATCTTATTTATTCAAGTATAATAGAGATCGGAGATAGAGAGAGAACTACAGCCTCATAGGAAGACTAAGGAAACCCCAGCTGGCACTCGACCACGAGTGTCCTGTATCATAGATCTATTGCCATAGTATGATTGGAATAATATAGCACATTGTTGATGAATTGAATAGTGATTGTGCATAAAATATAGTCTTTTGGCAACTGCTTAAATTACCTACAAGCCGAAGAGTGCTTCTGTAGGCTTTGAACGTACTGGGCTCTCCTAACATTTAAGCCCATATGATTTATGGAGAGTTTGCCTGGCGACTGGCCAGTGGCGACTCAACTGTCACTTTAAATTGATATCTAGTTTCGTATAATATACCTATTTGCTATTGATTGCAGTACCTCCATAGTTACATGAATATCAGTTGGTTAAGTTATTAGAGTTTTTTTTTTGGTTTGGATATATACCCCTATTGTCTTCTGTTTTGTTATTAATATTTATGTAAACTATGGCCTGACCGGCCTGACATATATACGCTCTAGTTATTTAATACTTTTCTTGTGTGGTTGTGTCCGAGTGTGAGTTAGCTGCCTCTCGTGCAGTCGTAACATCCCCAAGACCCTAACTCTGCTCGTGACAGTCAGATTGAAAGGGAAAAAGAAAAATGCCCAGGTCTTTTGTATTCAGATTACTCATCTCATATAACCTAGATTTAGTTCTGCCTGAAGGCATTTTGGAGGTAGCATGCTGGCACCCATGATCTGATTCATGATTCATTCTTTTCTCACTGTTATCCTGAAGATTATATTAGATGGTCAAAGTTTTTTATCTATGATTTGAAGTACTAACGTTTTTGTATCTCACTTTCCACAGCTTTTGGTTTTTTAAGGTTTTGATCATGATTGGCATTTGCATCGGTGCATTCTTCATCCCAGGAGGAGACTTTGCCCATGCTAATTTGAATTTTATCCCGACACCCTCTTGTCGGTCGGCTGTTGGAACTTTGTTAAACCTAAACTCAAAAGCTTGCAGCTGGTGTTGGGGGACCGTGGTATCTTATTGTAAAAAAAAAAAATGTGGCAGGAGTAATTCGTTATTTGTGGTGCAATTTTGGCCATTTTTTTTTTTTTTGTTCTATGCTACAGCCTAAGTGATAGTTTCAAAAATTATAAAATTAATTTCCTTAAGTGTCAACCGATCCAGTCCAATCGCTTTTGTATCGACCGATTGTGTTGATTCAAGTTTCAGGTATTTTTAAATAAAATAATAATAATTGGCTCTTTTCGTCTTGGCAGACGGTCAGCAGCTAAATAGTGTTTATGCTGCATGCCTGGGCTGTGGGTATGGAGAAAGTGCCTAGCCCATGGTGCACTTTTCCCCTCTCGACAGTGTTGATTTGATCCATTGGAACGACATGGTCGATACGCGTGGAACCAACAGTGTTGCAGGAGGTGCATTCCTCCGTGTAATCTGCCTTTAGGGGTTCTTCCTATTTTTAATAATTGGTAATGAATTATATACATTTTTTTTTTTGTTGGAGATATGGAGGGGGGAGGTGATGTGGCTGAATTTTAATCTATTAATTTTTAGTTTCAATTTTACCCAGGCCGCGGCCTGTACGGCCTGCTCTTTACGATTTCCAACTGCCAAAGTTTCCTTAACGTGCACACAGGCCCTCCGAATTTTTTGTCCTTATCCGAGAAGACTAGATTGTCGCGAATGTGGTTTACGTCAAACAACTGCAATTCAAGAGGAAAACCCATACTCGGCCAACACACTAAACTTTCATACTGGAATTAATTAAACAACTCAATTGAAATAGTTTTGTAAGGCCTGTAGGGCCACAATAATGTATTGAGTTAGCTAAATAAAGATAACATATATATATAAAATGACTTTCAGGGTAACTGCAAAAACAATATAATTTTAGAATGGACAAAAAGATCCTAGTACTAGATCAAATATAACTAATGACTCATAAGAAAATTAATACAAATTATAGTCTTCACTGTCTCAGCACACGCCAAATCAATTGCAATGGCTCATGTCATAATTATATTATAATACTGGCACTGCCTGGCGGTGACTCTAGGAGTAGACTCCCATACTGCTGGTAACATCTGAATTCTGACATACAATTAAATGCATACCATTTTCCCTGGCTATCAAGAACGAGGGAATATCAACAAGAGCGTTGGATGGTGGACAAAGTCCGGGTAGCTATTAGCTGGAGCTCGTCATTTCTAGGCTCCTCATATAGATGGACTGCTCTACTGCGTCTCTGTTTCGAGCTGACTCGAACAAGCCGACCACTTCGCATTGGATACTTTTCTGCATGTGATGATGGACAGAGCTATTGAGATCTTTTTGTTTCTCGGGGGCCTCGGCATAATGCTGTTGGCCCCCTATTCTTGATTATGTTTCTCTCTAGTAATAATTCTCGTTTGCTCCGTTGTCGTCGTCCGTAGTCTCTTCTGGTCGTGGTTTTTATTTATTTTCTGGTGTGCGCCAAGGTAAGGGCAAGACAAGTGACAGGTGAAGGGAGATAAGCAGCTGATGGACAGAGGTTACGGGCTAACTTTTGTAATAATGTCTAGCTACCTGCAACTACCGTCCAAATCCTTGGATTTGATTGGTGCAGCCATGCGAGCTCATCTCGCCTTCACTAAGACAGACAAGGTCGTCTTCTAAATAGGTTAATCAAAATTAAATCCAAAATATTAAATGACTGTGCACAAAAAATTAACTCGTGCTTTCACGAACTACTGAATGTCAACAGTCAATTACAACCACCTCACACCCTCTAACAATGTTATTGTCAAGAATAGATTTAATTCATAAATGTTTCCACTGACTAAATTTTTGTGAGAGAGCAGTGAGTAATTTTTACAAACGTAATTATTGTGCGAGCCAGCATAACTTGGTCTCGTAAACAAGTTGTTTTGAACAGTTTTTTTTTATAATAGATAGACAGAAGATGTGGGGAAGGATAGACGGACAGCGTAGGTGTGCATGACTGAGCACTTTTTATATCTCGTGTTTTGAACTAGGTTTAGTAGAGAGGGAAGGGGTGAGTAGGAATTAAATGTTATTGCACCAATCACAATCCAGGAATTAGACGGTAAGCTGCAGATGCAGTCCAGTATTTAAGGCCATACAGAACTTAGTTCTGGGCCACATGTAGACAATCCATTTACGAGGTGGTCGGCGATAGTCCTCAGCCAGATGAGAGACATAGACACGCAGTTGAGCAGTCCATTGTGAGGAGCCTGATTTAAAGCTCCAGAGCCTAAGCTACTTGGTTTGATATAAACCCACAGCGTTTACATCCAGCGCTCTCACTCCCAGTGAGGGCCGCATGGTGAGAGTCCATACTAATTTGTAATGATGAAAGTGAACCGTTCTACTTACTTTTGAAGACAGTTTCAGAGCTACCGCCAGACAACGCATGGTTGTACAAGCATTCTCCATGGCGTGTCTAGAGGAAATGTCCATATCATAACATGTCTCATTGAATTAATAGAATTTAAACTGTTATATCCGTCGCCACGTGCGCGGATTCTATTTGCCATATAACTCATATGACCTGCAAGTAATTAGATTGAATGCGTTAGTCTTTATAGAATTGATATTTATATTTATAATTATATTTGTTACCTTAATTCCTGTAATTAAACTGCCCTACAGTTCTGCTAAAATTCAAAGCAATTGATTTATTTAGTTTTTAGAGTGCAAGTATTTATTTTTGTGTGTTCGTCGATTGTGGGAGCGGACCTCGAAAGAGTGTCAGTCGAAATATCCCCATCTAACCCACATCGCGACACTGGAGGGGACACTACACAACATTGTTTAGTTTATAGTTTATTTAGATTAGATTATAATATCGTTTTTCTCTTTGATTAACTTTTGTTTCTTTTCAGTTTCAGTGCTCACGTGGTCTTCACGTTGAGCTACTTTAATTACTTCATTGTATTTAGTTTTGTATACTGCTTTCTCTCATTATTTGTTCCACATATTTCCGGCTCTCCCATTGACCCGAGGATCGAGGCCAAGGAGACGTCAACATAACTGAACGGTGAAAGACAAAAAAGACTGACTGTGGTGTACGCAAAGGCTAAAGGAATCTCCACCAGTTCCTTGAAAGTTAAGTGATTCCATCCTAAAATTTTGTCTGCGTCTGGGGAGTTGAGTGTTCCTCCTCGTGTTTTACAGGCTTTTTATACTTTTTCTCTGTGTTTAGGAACTCACGGGCGGTGGCGAGGGCGTTCTTACGTTTGCGGGTCCCCCCTGCCAAAGTGGTGGCTTGGTCGCAGACTCTGCCGTCTCGACGACAGATTGTGCGGTCTCACAACACCAGTGGTTATTGAAACTGTGGGAAGTCGCATTCGCGAGAACGGACTTTGATAGGGATCTGTACACTTTGTTTAGATTGTAGCGTTCCATCTTCCTCGTTGTTTTAGGAAGACGTCTCTCTTGTCCTCTTCTCATCTATCTGTAATTATATTCAGAACTTGTAGGGTCTGTTATCGTTCGTCTTTTCTTGTTTGTCTAGCGTCGTGTTTGGTGTATTTTTTTTTTTTTCATTAGACCTTTATCATTATGGTGTTGGTACATTCCTTTGTTTAATATAATGCCTGTGTGAGTCATGTGTCTACATTGACGCATTGATTGAGTTTATCTGGTTATTGTGACGTATAAGGCTGATACGCCAGAGTATATATTTATATATTCAGAATATTGATTCCCCATTCAAGTGCAGTTGTGCACCTGCCTTGAATATCCAGTATATAATTACTGAAGTTATTGTTCTTTAAAGAGAACTACCGGTAATAAAATTACCTTGCAATTGCAATTATACAAGAGCTATAGAAAAATAGCTAAAAATATTAATCAACGATCTAATATTCGTTGATTCACGTGTAATTATATATTACATCGGCAGTGATAACAGTAAGGACACTGCGATTTCATTGAAGAAGAAACATTGTTTGTATTTTGTCGTCTACTAGGGACGTCGACCCGACGAGTGCAAATTGCCTCAGGGATTAATAATCGCGGAGTTAAACAAGTAAATATTTTTTATCGCGTATCGGATTAACGTAAATACTACAGTGATAACATAGTACACTGTCAGACGGGCTATTGCGTGAATTTATCCGGATACCTGTCCATTAACATTAATAGATCTCCTGTAGAGACCTATTGTGAGTGTAACTAATCATAATGGCCGATTACACTTCCTATATAAATTCAGCGAAGCTGTTAGGCATACCCGAGGACCAGCTGGCTTCTTGGTGCGAGAGTAAACTACAAGAAGACCTAGCTAGAGAGGAGCGGGCCGCAGAAAGAGCTGAGAAGGCCGCGGAACGCGAACGACAAAGAGAAATAGAAGATAGAGCCGAGAAGGCCGCGGAACGCAAACGAGAACAAGAAAAAGAAGAAAGAGCCGAGAAGGCCGCGGAACGCGAACGAGAAAAAGAAAAAGAAGAAAGAGAACGACAAAGAGAAATAGAAGAAAGAGCCGACAAAGCGGCTCATCGAGAGCACGAAATTGCCCTAAAGAAATTAGAGCTGCAAGGAAACCAACCGACCGCGGCTCCAAGTGTTCCAACGAATAATGTTAAAGCAAAACCAAAGCTTCCAACCTATAATGATAAGGTCGACCAGATCGATTCTTATATTCATCGTTTTGAGCTCCACGCGGTAGCCGCCGGATGGGAAAGAACTGAATGGACTTCGTGCCTTGCAAATTTATTAACGGGACGTGCACTTGAAGTATTCCATGGCCTCAACATCGAGGATTCTAAAAATTACGACATCCTTAAAAAGGCTCTTTTAAAGCGTTTTCAACACACCGAGGACGGTTTTCACCAAAGATTCCGGACTTGTAAGCCAGACCCGTCCGAAAATTTTTCAACGTACGTCGACCGCCTAAAGCACTACTTAGACCGCTGGATTCAGCTGGCTGGTGTCGCTGACGGTAATTTTAAAGGGCTTGATGAGCTCGTTCTGAAGGACCAAATATTTAACGCGTGCCATTCAGAACTAGTCTCCCACATTAAAGAGTGGGCACCTAAGACGTTAGCGGAAATCACGTCCTTAGTAGAACAGTACGCGTCCGCACACCCTAATCGTTCGCTGGCTGAAGCCAAAACTAGCGAGCCGTTTTATGCCGGAGTCGGTGGAACTGCGCCAATGGGTACAAGAAATTCTCGACCAGTTCATCGCCAGACGCCGCCTCCGCGTGCATATTCCGAACCGCCGCCCAATAAAGCTCGCGGTTTTCCAAGCCGTGCTGGACCTCCCACTCGGGGACATTTTATTCGCTATTCAGGTCCACCCCGTCGTGACGTTAACGAGGGCTACCATTATCAGAGCCCACCATGTCCACCTCCTTGGGCATATTATAATAATCCATATAATGCACCTCCAATGCAACCCAGACGTAATATATATGACAGCATTAGGTGTTATCGGTGCAATAAACCAGGTCATACGTCAAAATATTGTAGGGTTCAGTTTGAAGCTGCAAATAATAATAATATAATAATATATACATTTATATAGCGCCAGGACTAAAACATTAAAAGCTCTAGGCGCTGTACACAGTAAAAAATCATAAAAGCACATTCAAATAAACTTACACACACACAGACAAACTAGTTTTATACATCCACATAGCAAGCTATAAAATTCAGTTTTTAAAAAGAAATGTTTTTAACCTGTTTTTAAATATGTTTAGAGAGGCAGAATTTCGAACCTCTTGTGGTAAAGAATTCCACACACAGGGACCAAAACAACAAAAAGCTCTATCTCCATAATTTGATGTTTTACACCTGGGAACAACCAGTTTGTTTTCTGTAGTAGATCTTAAAAATCTATCAGACTCATGTTTTTTCAAAAGTTCCGAAAGATAGGAGGGAGCTGAACCTTCAAGACATTTGTAAACCAAAACTGCAGCTTTAAATTTTATTCTGTTTTCAACAGTAAGCCAGTGAAGTTGGTCAATAAGGCTTGAGGCAGATTCTCTTTTTGATTTTTTAAAAATCAGTCTAGCTGCATTATTCTGAATTATCTGAAGGCGTTTTATTTTGTTGCTCGGAATTCCAAAGAGCAGAGAGTTACAATAATCAAGCTTTGAAAACATAAATGAAGTGATAAGTATTCGAGTTGCCTCTTGGGATATGAATGGACGAATAGAGCTGATGTTTTTTAATTGAAACATTAATGATCGACATAATGAACTTATTTGATTTTCCATGCTGAGATCTGATTCTAAAATTGTGCCTAAGTTTTTAACTTTATTCATGTTTGCTACAGTGCTTTCACCAAGATTTAATTTTACATTTTTAATTGCAGTAATTTGTCTTTTCTTTCCAATAATCATAACTTCTGTTTTGTCTTCATTTAGCTTTAGTTTGTTTTGGTTCATCCATTCTTTTGTGTCCATAATACACTTTTCATTATCTTTTATAACATTGTCAACATGACCTAAAGTCGTACCAGGGTGATATAGTTGGACATCATCAGCATACTGATGGTAATAAAAACCATGATCTTTAAAAATATTAGACAGGGGCCCAATGTACATAATAATAAAGAGAGTGGGACCTAAAACTGAGCTTGCACCGTCATTGTTCCGGCTGCACAGAGTAGCCGTACCGTTGAAATTACGTCGCCCATGACGGGCACCGTTCCGGTTATGTCGGCCCTCCATCAACACGCGTCATTGACCTTATATGAGGGTCATGTTAACGCCATACCCGCGTCTGTCTTACGCGATTCAGGTTGCACCACTATCGGTGTTAGGGAATCACTGGTCAGACCGACCCAGCTGATTGAACAACAGGCAACTTGCATTACTTTCGGGGGCTCCGTCGAGCGATTCCGTCTCGCGGAGATATACATCGACACGCCATTCATTACAGGTGTCGTAACGGCATGCGTATTACCAAATCCGGTCGCCGATCTAATTATTGGTAATTTACCACAGGTTAATGATACACCTGACGGCCAGTTAAAAGTTTGGAACGAAAACGTTGCGTGTGTCACCACACGACAACAGTCAAAACGTCCACCGGATGGTAATTTACAAACCCCTGCGTTTGATTTTAATGTCACGCCTATATTTTTCTATAAGGAACAACAAAGCGATCCATCATTAAAACCGCTGTTTGCGAAAGTTCAGCCTCAGAACGGAAATGCCTCTCCGTTTATCGTTAAAAATGAATTATTATACAGAAATTTCCGAAATAAACGTGAGACCATTGAACAGCTCGTGGTGCCTAAGTCGTTCCGTCGCGACATTCTGCGTCTCGCGCATGATACATCATTTTCAGGCCATCAAGGTTCAGCCAGAACCAAATCACGGATATTGGCTCATTTTTTCTAGCCTGGTGTATACGCGGAGGTGAACCGTTTTGTGGCGCGCTGCGAGGTATGTCAAAAACGTACACCTAAAGGTAAAGCATCACGCGCACCCCTTCAGGAGATGCCTCCAGTCTCAACACCATTCGAGCGTGTCGCAGTTGACATAGTAGGTCCTCTTAGTAAATCAGACAGAGGCCATCGATTCATCCTTTCGGTAATCGACTACGCGACGCGCTGGCCTGAGGCTATTCCTTTGAGAGACATTACGGCTGACCATGTCGCTGAGGCGCTTGTTACTATTTTCTCGCGAGTCGGATTTCCGACCGAGATTCTTTCAGACAGAGGACCACAATTCACCTCTGATCTATACAAAAAGGTACTAGAATTAGCGGGAATTAAACAGAAATTAACGTCCCCCTATCATCCGCAGTCAAATGGTTGTTGCGAGCGGTGGAATGCGAGCATGAAGTCTATGCTAGCACGCGTATCCGCCGACAAACCTGGAGACTGGGACCGTCAGCTCCCCGCTATTCTCTTTGCCTATAGGGAACTCCCGAACGCCTCCACGGGTTTCTCCCCATTTGAGTTATTATACGGACGTAAACCACGTGGCCCGGTGGCCATACTTAGTCAATTGTTCGCCGGTTCTGAAACCGACGATTATGATACACGATGCGCGTATCAATATGTTGTCGATCTCCGACAACGAATTATTAATGCATGCAAAACCGCTCTGCAATTTGCATGCGCTAGAGCGAGTTCTTCAAAATTTTATCGCGATCAGGGCGCCCAAATGCGCGCCTTGTCAGTCGGAGATCTGACACTTGTTCTTTTGCCGCAAACGCAAAACAAACTCCTTCTAACTTGGAAGGGACCATACAGAGTCCTTAAGAGACTCTCCAGAGTGAATTATTTGATAGATATTCGTGGGCAGAGGAAAATATTTCATATTAATATGCTGAAAAAGTACCTGCCTAGCGATGATCGTCGTAACAACTCCGTTCATGTCGTCCCAAGGGCCAACGCGGCTTTAGTTACTGTCGACGACGAGGACCCTTTGAGTATCGACAAATCGTTGCCCATATTACAGGCCACCGAGAGTATAAACGATGTTAATATCAATGATGAGCTTGCGCCGTCGCAGAAACAGGATCTTACACACCTGCTCCAAGAATTTGCCACGGTGTTCACGGATTTGCCGGGTTCTACGTCTTTAGTCCAACATGTAATACGACTTCAGACAGACGTACCAGTGTTTGTTAAACCATACCCGCGCCCGCTGCACGCTCACGAAACGATAATTACAGAAGTACGTGCCATGCTACGGCTAGGCGTCATAGAGCGATCAACAAGTCCGTATTGCTCGCCGATTGTCTTGGTCAAGAAGAAAGACGATACCGTGCGTTTTTGTATTGACTATAGAAAGCTCAATGCTATAACCATCTATGATGCGTAACCCACTCCCAATCAGGAGGACTTATTCGCGCGGTTATCCAATGCAAGTATCTTCTCGAAAATAGACTTATCCAAAGGATATTGGCAGATTCCTCTCGAAGAAGGAAGTAAACAATATACAGCTTTTCAAACCCCTTTGGGTTTAATGCAACGGAAATATATGCCTTTTGGACTGGTTACTGCACCAGCCACTTTCACGCGCATGATGAACATCTTGCTAAATGAATTGCGCTGCGTTCTATCATATTTCGATGATATATGTATTTTTCAGGCTGATTGGGCTGGCCACTTAATGGCCCTTCGTCAAGTTTTTGCCGCTCTTCGCCGAGCTGGCCTTACCGCGAGACCCAGTAAAGTGTTCCTGGGATATCACCATATAAACTTTTTGGGTCATACCATAACCCACGGGGTTCAGACTCCAGACGATCGCAAGATCTCCAGTATTCTGAAACTACAACCCCCTAAAACTAAAAAGCAAATCCGTAGCTTGTTGGGACTTTTGAATTATTACAGGAAATTTATACCAAACTTTTCCTCTCTCTCAGCCCCGTTATCTGATCTAACGAGGAAGAATCTTCCAAATAGAGTCGTCTGGACGCCTCAGTGCGCTGATGCCCTTCAGACTATTCAGAATTTATTTTCTACTTTCCCTCTGCTTGTTTTACCCGATATACGCCAGACATTCGTCGTCCGAACGGATGCATCAGATAAAGGAATAGGCGCCGTGTTACTCCAACAGCGTGACGGTTTCTTGCGACCGTGCTTATATGCAAGCGGGAAATTACTTGATCGAGAGACGCGCTATGCGATTGTCGAACGAGAGTGCCTCGCAATTGTTTACGCGGTAGATGCATTTTCTCGATACTTATTAATGTCCGAATTTATAATTGAAACGGATCATCGACCATTACTGCTTCTTAAGTCGAACAGAGCCAAGAATGCTCGACTAACCAGATGGAGCCTTGCGCTCCAGGAATACAAATTTACTATTCGGGCTATACCTGGGGAAGATAATTTACAAGCTGATGTATTGTCCCGTTTGATTTAGTGTCTAAAATAGTCTGTTAAACATTGAGGTTGACCATTTTTCACCTTTTTCGGAGACCGTGGATGGTTTCACATTATATTGTCCTACCAATTATGGACATTCTTTCTCAAAATTTCCATGTGATTCCTTTTTCCATTAGCGTCCATCCTGACCATGACCTGAGTTTCAGACAACCTTGACGCCTTTGTCTGCGGGTCAATGAGATGAGAAAATGGCAAACCGAGCGACCAGACCTACTGCTGCCAGGATACCATTACTTTAATTAACTATTGTTCGTTCATGTTCTATGAATGTATTAATTACGCTCAATGAAGCGATGAGCTAGTTGCTCAATATTTCAGTCTTTACAGTATGTCTGTGTGAGAGAAGTTTACCACTTTAATTCTTAAGTGCTACAATAATTATATATTATCACAGAACGTCGCATATAAATATATATATGCTATTGTCCATCGATAATGCACGTTCTTAGAATTATTTTTTTTTTGACTTTCAGTAACGATATATTTTTTACTATATAGCCCTTTCCAAAGTACTATTACATAGCAACGTTAGTAGACAGTTATGTCGTTCAAACCCTAAGTTTTCACTGGGGTGGGGGATGTGTCAAGAATAGATTTAATTCATAAATGTTTCCACTGACTAAATTTTTGTGAGAGAGCAGTGAGTAATTTTTACAAACGTAATTATTGTGCGAGCCAGCATAACTTGGTCTCGTAAACAAGTTGTTTTGAACAGTTTTTTTTTATAATAGATAGACAGAAGATGTGGGGAAGGATAGACGGACAGCGTAGGTGTGCATGACTGAGCACTTTTTATATCTCGTGTTTTGAACTAGGTTTAGTAGAGAGGGAAGGGGTGAGTAGGAATTAAATGTTATTGAGACGTCTGTTGACGTACAGAAAAACCGTGATCCAGAGTAAAAGCTCGGGGTTTTGAACATGTTAAGAATTTATTGCTATAAAATTTACATTATATTGTATTGAAGTAATTCGACCTTTGATGTCGACCCAAGGTCGTTGCGTAGGGCTGTTACTTAAAATAACTCAGTTCGGCAGCTGAGCTAGAAGTGGTTGCACCAATCACAATCCAGGAATTAGACGGTAAGCTGCAGATGCAGTCCAGTATTTAAGGCCATACAGAACTTAGTTCTGGGCCACATGTAGACAATCCATTTACGAGGTGGTCGGCGATAGTCCTCAGCCAGATGAGAGACATAGAGACGCAGTTTAGCAGTCCATTGTGAAGAGCCTGATTTAAAGCTCCAGAGCCTAAGCTACTTGGTTTGATATAAACCCACAGCGTTTACATCCAGCGCTCTCACTCCCAGTGAGGGCCGCATGGTGAGAGTCCATACTAATTTGTAATGATGAAAGTGAACCGTTCTACTTACTTTTGAAGACAGTTTCAGAGCTACCGCCAGACAACGCATGGTTGTACAAGCATTCTCCATGGCGTGTCTAGAGGAAATGTCCATATCATAACATGTCTCATTGAATTAATAGAATTTAAACTGTTATATCCGTCGCCACGTGCGCGGATTCTATTTGCCATATAACTCATATGACCTGCAAGTAGTTAGATTGAATGCGTTAGTCTTTATAGAATTGATATTTATATTTATAATTATATTTGTTACCTTAATTCCTGTAATTAAACTGCCCTACAGTTCTGCTAAAATTCGAAGCAATTGATTTATTTAGTTTTTAGAGTGCAAGTATTTATTTTTGTGTGTTCGTCGATTGTGGGAGCGGACCTCGAAAGAGTGTCAGTCGAAATATCCCCATCTAACCCACATCGCGACAGTTATTAAATCACGGGCTCAAGCTGCTCTGTCATCCCTAGTTTACCTACAAAACATGTTGCTCACGAGAACAGCTCAAGGACACTTCATTATGACTGGATTAAAAAAACTCTGAATTCAACCCTTGGTCTAGCACGGCCATTTATAGTCAGCTCTTGACAATAATAGTATGGAAATGCATCAGGCGATGTTTTGTGTTTCTCTTATAATATGTTTGTGTGTGGCCCATATAGTGGTTTTCCATTTCACGTCAGAATATCGTACTAGGATTGTCCAGAGTAACAAGGAAAGAGAAAATAGAAAAAGAAAGAAAAAGAGATTTGAGTTTGGGTTTTCCGACGCGTCTTCAAGATAATAGCCACTTTATACCTTTCACGGTCTATTTGGGTATAATTTTATTTACACGCATGATTAGTTTTCGGAACTTCTAAATCTCACAAATAGAATTGAACAGTTTTGTATAAATTTTATCACATGCGTAAAATCTTCAAAGCTTGTTTTCTATGCATATGACGGAGTGTTGATGGATGAGATGTCACCAAACTGCTGTTTACAGAAACATTTCTTTATTTCTTTCATCGTTTTTTATTGAGGGCAAAATCATCTTGGAAAACGGAATATCGAATGTGAGTGGCGTCAAAGAACATGCAGCAAAAACTTGCTGAATATTTGCATAATAATGAACTGATGCCTGATTCATGAATTATCATAGCAGCTAGTAAAACAGGTTCAACATGCCCACTCCCTTTTGGGATCATAGGGTAAAACACAAACAAAACGCTATAATATTACCAGCTAGTTGCTTCTCCTGTCAATAGTTCTGTACAGGCCGGTCATGTTCAGGCTGAGACACGTTCCATTCTTTTGATTTCATCACATTCCATTTCGTAAGTCTGTGTGTTGGTCTATTTGGGAAAGTAAGTGTTGACGTTATCTCTTAAACTAGAACATGAACAAGAACAATAGTTACTTCAAAAAGCAAATAATATAGAACTGTCCAATTGCACAGTAGCTTATTATATTATAGGATAAATTAAAGTCATTTAGACCGATGCATGTTGTGTCACTAATTCATGGATCGGACGAGCCCGCATATATACATGTGTGGAAATTGTTGTCACTAGCCGAGTCGAGCAAAATAAAGCTTGCAAATTCGTTGTACCAAACCCAACCGTGTATCGAGATCCGGGTGATATTGATAATAACATTTGGATTCGATGCAAAGACTAATAAAATTTATAGTTAGAGCAAAATGTCCTTGCGGAATGCACAGAAAGTGATCAAGTTAATTCCGACCAACAAGGTGTAAAGAGGGGCGAAGGACGAAATTGCGATTTTGCCCGACGTCTCTAATTGTGCTGCTAAAAAAGTCATGTACTATATGATACATAAATATACACTGTTAAAGACTAAATTTCATACAAAAGGGGTTGGTCCAAGTAATGCAACAGGTAGACTTGAGTCGCAAATTTGCGAAACACTCGCATGTGTGTGTTCATCTTAAGCGGGAAAACGAGGTCGTAATTTACTATTCTAAGCACCGAAATACACACACGTGGGACACTTTTTATGTTTCACACCATTTAGTACTGTAGAAATGTTGTTTTTAATTTTTCAGTCTAATTATATTTTTTTTTCAAAAACGTCCACAGCAGTAAATTAAAAGCAGGCTACATCTTAACCCAAAAGAAAAAAATCAGCTCCGTTCGGTTTATTGTGAAATATGAGCCGATTCCGTTCATCCTAAAAAAGACACACCTTAAGAATGTTGTACTGATTCTCTATAGAAATGTAATCGTTTTGGAGCCAAAGCGTCTTTGTTATTTGATCCTTGTAAGGATGAATAATAAATTCAATTGCACATGGATATAACATGGAAAGTCATCTGAATACACCAAAAGCACCACTGGGCACTCAAAATAAACATAAACACTTTAATATGCTATAAATCTCCTATGCTTTCAATCAGAAAGACAGGACGGTAAACGGCCAATCTGAGGCAAGGGAATGAGTCAGAATAGACTAAAATTCAGTTTTTTATGAAGAGAACTCAGTGTCGTGTTACATACAAAATTTCTTAAAACATACGTAAAGATATAAATTAATGGTTCCTGAAAAACGCTCATCGAGAAATGAAATATAAAGTGTTCAGAAGTGGCTTTTTATTGTTTGTTTTTTGTTTATTTGAATTACATTTGATATCTATGCCTCGCTGACGTAAAACATTTCCATATTTTTGTTTAGCGGATCCCGCACTGACAGAATTCCTTGTGGGAAGTTGATGATTCTATGGTCGCAGAGAGAGAGAGAGAGAAAGAGAGAGAGAGAGAGAGAGAGAGAGACAGAGAGAGAGAGAGAGAGAGAGAGAGAGAGAGACAGGGAGAGAGAGAGAGAGAGAGAGAGAGAGAGAGGGAGAGAGGAAGAGGGGGAGAGGGAGAGAGGGAGAGAGGGAGAGAGAGAGAGAGAGAGAGAGGGAGAGAGGGAGAGAGGGAGAGAGAGAGAGAGAGAGAGAGAGAGAGGGAGAGAGGGAGAGAGGGAGAGAGAGAGAGAGAGAGAGAGAGAGAGAGAGAAAGAGAAAAAGAATTCCAGTTTGATTTTCATGGTGTGCCGACAAGATAAATGCCCCTATAATTATGTACCTTTTACAATTTTTTTGAGTACTTTATTTAGGTTTGATTTCAAAACTTCATCAATTCAAATTTATATGTTACATCGGTAAAGTTCCCAAAAAGTGGTTTGTATAGATCCAGATGGAATTTATAAATGTGTATAAATGTCTTTAAACCAATTTGTAGATCTTAACTTCTTTCAAAAATGGACAAGACGCGTCGTGGATCTACATTAGAAAATAATTTTTCGAGATCCACTAATGTAATGCTTTCTCCGGATATGCATGGAGTCTACACATCCAATTAAAATGTGGTTTATTGATAGTTCACAGTTGCATGCAACACATTCGGGCCTTCCCCCTGAGTTAAAAAAATCAAAAGGTGTGAGGGGAGGGTATGACGCAGACGGAGTTTACTGCGCACAATTTCATCTCCCTGATTTCGCTGAGAGGCATGAACCCACTGTCCAAGTTGATCTTGGACAAAGTGTGTTTTAAGTGAATTCCATCTTTCCTGCCATATCGATATTAACAGCAGTTTCACTTATTCCTAAGTAACACTTTTGCAACCAAAAATCATACAATATTGACACGTAGTGCTTAATTAGATTAAACCGGTAACAGAAGGCTCACATTAGTCCATCCGACACTCTTCTTAGATTACTCGTAGTCTTTCCTGAACAACCTTCATGGATCAGAATACTTTCCAATCAGTCTCACCCCAGCCAAGCATATCCAGCAGTCCAGCCGACCCAGTGGAACCTTGCCCGAGCCGACAGGACCGAATTTGATCAAAAATGCAGGTGGTCAATTACTCCCAACTCAGTGGACAAAGTCGACCAGTTCCAGAAGTTGGTTCGTTATTGAAAACGTTATTGCTGTGAAAACATCCTGTGAGCAAAGTCTGTGTACATCTTGATAAGAATCTGAGTCTTGAAAGTTTTGTAGTAGTTGTTCTTGTTGTTGTATTAAGTAGTTAAAAGAAAAGAATGGATAGAATAGAGAGAGAGACAAATACGGGGTGGGAGAGAGAGAGAGAGGGAGACAAAGGGAAGGAGAGGTTGAAGACAGGGAGAGAGGGAGGGAGAGAAAGGCAGGAGAGGAGAAAAAGAAAGAGCTAGAGAAAAGAAGCGACAAGTATAGTAAATTTTATAATAGAGCCTAAATGATTATAATATAATGTAATCTTCTCTCATCCATATCCCTTGATAGCCTGCAGGTTAAATAGTGAAAAATCAGTGTTAAAAGTGTTGAGTGTTACTTTCTTTGTTGTTATTTTTATATCATTGTACTTAGCAGCGTGATAGATAAGTTATTCATTTACTTCATCGATTATTTGATCGATTACTTTTCCTGTAAAAAAGAAAGGGGCGGGGGGGGGGGTTGCATGGTGAGAGAACAGAGCAAGTTTATTACTCGCATAGGCCAAACCTTTAGCTCATACAGATAAAAAAAAAAACCACTAATACTTTTCGTAACTTTTGAATTTGTTATTGAGCAGCGAATAAAATAAAAATTGTCTTTATTTTGTTATAAATGTGTCAACAACATGTCGCCAGAGTATATTTCAGAACTTATAGAACTACATCGCCCTGCACGAGCATTAAGATCATCTACTGACAACCTTAGACTAAAAGTACCCGTAGTGAACCTGAAAAGTTTTTGTGAAAGGGCTTTCGGCCATGATGGACCCAGGGTGTGGAATGAGATTCCTTTACATGTCCGCAGTTCGCAAGTATTGTCACAGTTTAAAAGGGTGTTAAAATGTCATTTGTATGAGAAATTCTAGACTATGTAAAAGCTATCTGTTGTTATTATTATTATTATTATTATTATTATTATGTGTGTATCAATGTGGGTTGTGTGTCTGAGCTTTTATAAGGGTGTTTCTGTATGCCCCTTTTATTTTAATTAAGTGTACCATGTTTGATTGTTTGTAACTGTTTACCCATGTATTTTGACATGTTGGTTCTGTAAAGTGCATAGAGCATTTTTTGTAATGGATATGCGCTATATAAATGCCATCCATTATTATTATTATTATATGGAGTTTGAGATGTCCATAGGTGAAATAAAAGTGAGGTTAAAAATCTGACGGGCAAAGGCCCGTATTAAAAATTTAACGGCAAAGTCCCGTATTGCAACGTATATTATCTACATGAATTTTGTAGATAGGATAAAAGTCTGTGAAATCAACTTGTAGAGTTCGAGCTCTTCCAGAAATGGCAAGATGCGCTGCCGGTACAGGTCATCTGTACCATTTGGAAACGTTTACACATTCAAATATATCTTATTGATAATTGGTAATTGCATGCACACATTCGGCTAGATCTTCACAACATCAGCCCACAATGGACATAAAATCTAGTGTGTCCTTATGACCCAGACGAGTCTATTAAGGACAATTTCATCTCTCCGATTTTCTTGAGAGGCACGAGTCCACTGTCCAAGTTGACTTTGAATAAAGTGTAGTATATTTGATATTTGCTCATCCCATCTCTCCTGCCACCTCGAGTTAATGAAGTTATTAATTGCAGGTTTTAAGTAACTTCGTGGTTCTTTCAGGTGTCCTGGCGGACGTATCAACGTTTCTTTGGCTAAGGTGTCTGCTGTTTCATTTCCCTTGATGCCAATGTGGCCAGGTACCCAACAAAGAACAGTTTCATGTTTCATGTTGGACAGTGTATGAAGACGTTGTAATAGGTTATTGATCTCATGAGTCTTCATATTTGAGCTTTTTAAAGCCTTGAGGTAGGGCAGCGAATCAGAAAAGATAATGAATCATAATGATTTGGAATCAGATTAAGATTTAAGGCCAAGTTGATTGCTTGAATTTCAGAGGTAAAGACAGAGGTTTTTGGAGTCGAGGCTGAGGCATTCGGTTTTGCCATCTGTGTCACGAGTGGAGTGAGTGCAATTAAGGGGATTGCTACAGAGCGGGTGTAGAATAAGAAGAGCTCACGACAGACGGATAGGAAAAGACGTGAAAGGGGAAGAGTAAAAATAACTCATGCAGACAAGTGGGAAAAGCGTGCGTGTATGAGTGGTGTGGAAGTTTGAATGAGGCGAAAGCGCTGGATTACTATCACTGCAAGTTAGAAGGTCCTACGGATCGGACCTGTGAATAAGAGCCCATCGGGCGGACATAAAGGGAAGCAGTCGAGAAGACTAGTGAGAGTCTTTCCAGTTATGACTGGTATGTAGAACGTTGATTGATTATTATGATTGATGTATTATATTATATTCGTCTATTACCATGATGTGAATAAGTATATGTGAGGAATGTGGAAGTCCTTGATATTGGATATAGCAATGTGCGCCACGAGCGATAGATGAAAGTGAGTTCATGGATTTGTAGCGCGAGTGAGTAGTGTGTACTCCGATGGAAGTGTGTTACCGTAAGATGTGGGGTGAGTGAAAGGTGAACTAGTGTGTGTACGTTTCATGGGTTGTAAGGAGAGGTGGAGTGAATAGAAATGGTAGGGTATTATACCAATGTAATATTATTCTTGTAGGTGTCGGGGACGGGCCGCAGAGCCACCTCGATGAGCACAGGGGATAGGCCAGCATAGGGCCGGAGGCCACACATAGGCCAGAAGTGAGGCTGTCAGTGCAGGACAGTAGAGGCACATAAAGTCGTGGCAGTCAGGCCACGGACAGGGACGTAGATATGAGAGTGAATGAGATACTATATTGTTGCCATGTTGATAGGCTAGTGAACTGATATTATGTTATGGAAATAATAATGTGTTATTGCCCTGCTGAGGTGCTAGGGGAGTGCTAAGGTGTATGACAATAGGAAGGTGATATTGAGAGACTGCGGTGCCAGTAAATTATTAATGTGCTATTAAGACCCTGAGGGAGAGGCTGAGGCCGAAGTGCCTTTAGGAGTAACTACCGGATTGTGGATCCGAGGGAGAGTGTGTGTGAGAATAAGGCCGTTGTACGGCAGTGCATTTCAATAATATAATGTATGTAATTGCGCTATTATATGTATAATTATGTTTAATAAATGTGTGAGTCTGATGGATTGTTCTGTTAAGTGTTAACTTGTTTGTTCGTGATTGTTGTCCTGTCATAACTTATTACATCTCCCAGTCTGGGATTTGTGACAATCTGCACCTGGGAATGAGGCGGCTTCTATCCAGTCATGGCCTTTGGAGAGGTCTGTGTAAAAAGGCCAGCGATCAGGGCATTTGCTGATTACCTCTCTATATATTGCCTGTGAATTTCTGGCATGGGGTTGTTCTTGGGACATGCCGCGAGATCTAAAATAATACTGGTTTTATGTGTTAGCTATGGTGGGATGGCAGGAAATGAGTCATTTTCTACCTCACATGGTCGGATTTCGGCCTTTGCCACCAAAACGAAACGAAAGGCAAAAATGAGAGGTGACACCTTGAAAATATTCAAAATTTTGAATGTATGTTTAATTGAAAACTACATTGTAAGCTGAATTGTCTGGATGAGAAGACAATTTTAATCCCTACTGAAGAGAGAGATTGTCTCTTCTATCGGACAGGGACGTTTCATTTTGCTCCACATACAGACTTTCGACTGGAGAGGCGCGGAAAGCACTCAGAGCAAGATGTAGCCCTCGGCAGTGCACAGGGTCTAGCGTTTTCAGGTATAACGGTTTAGCTGATCCATAGACCGTAGTCTAGTTTGGATCTGATCAAGGAGCTATAGAGATGTAGAATGGAGACTCGATCCGCACTCCAATGAGTTCCTCGGGAAGTCTTTACGACATTAAGAGCTTTTGACAAGAGAGTTTATGGTATTTCGTATGAGGGATAAAAGTTAATTTTTTGTCGAATATATGTCTTAGAAATTTGGCCTCGCCCTTCACAGGGATTGGTTGATTTCCTTTTATTATTCAAGTGGACGGCGACGGTTTTCTGTGAGGAAAACTCAAAGCCTTTTGAATCTGCCCACCTCTGGACGGTGTTGAGATGCAGTTTCCGCTCTTCTTCCACCTAACCAAGGGCCCCTGTAGCAGATGAGAAAGGAGCAGTCAAAAAAGCATTTTAGTAATTGAATTAATTTTAATATTAAATAGGGTGGGAGATAAAATAGAGCCCTAGGGTACTCCCTGTTCTTGATCAAATGGATCAGAGAGGGTGGAGTTCACCTTCACCTAGAAGGAACTAATATTAAGGAAATTAAGGAGAAAGACATGCAGGTTGCCTTGTAGTCCAATTCCGCTTCATCAGCTTGTAAATACAGCTATTGAGAGCTATGGGGCGGTACTTTTTTGTGCTCCGAATGTTATTCTTTGCCTGGTTTTGGGATGGGAACAATGTTAGCCTTCCTCCGGACGTCCAGGTTTTTTTGAATATGTTTAGTAGACTGATGTACTGATGTGGTGGAGGGGGGGGGGGTAAATGTTTTAGAATTTTGTTATGTATCTGATCGGGGCCAGGTGCTGTGTGACTGACTTCGATCAGACTGGATATCAGTTCTCCAGTTGTATAAGTTTCACTGTAGGAAAGAGAATCTAAGGTTGAGAAATTAAGAGGCATTTTGTCATCTTTGATTTTGAAATTTTGGAAGGGGGCCGATTTAGCCGCAAACGATGAAGCTAATTTGTTTGTGGCATCATTTTCCCCTTCCGTGAGAGAGCTGTCTTGCTTTTTCAGCTGTCCGATATCAGAGTTGGTAGCACAGCCTTTAATTTTTTTTATCGTTTTCCAAATGTTCTTAAGTGAGGTGCGTCTATTGATCTGGGATATAAAATTTTTCCACCAGTTCCTCTTGCTTTCCTTGATCATCCTACGGGCTTTGGTCATGCTCTGGGAATTTGGCTTGCCTTTTAATTCTCGGAAGGTTTTTTCACGGGCCTCAGTGTCCAGCTTGCAGTCTTCCGTGAACCACGGTTTGTCTTGATATTGAACCGCAGAGGTCCTGGAGAAACTCCTGGAACTGCGCTAATGCGTCCATTTTGTTGGGAGTAATTGGCCGCCTGCATTTTACGTCAAACTCTGTCCAATCGGCTCCGGCAAGGTTCCACCGGGTCGGCTGGACTGCTGGCTAAAGTTGGTTGGGGGTGAGACGGATCGGGATGTGGTCTGATCCATGAAGGTTGTTCGGGACAAACTACGAGCAATCTAAGGAGAGTGTCGGATGGATGAATGTGAGGTCTATTTTGGTTAGGCTGCTTGTAGATTGATGACTATAAGTTGGGGGTTTGTCATTTAGAAGTAAAATGTTTGTCTCCGAAAGCTGCTTGTTACGAGTGGGGTATCGAGTGTTACGGGGTGGTATATTATGGAATTTAGGTGTTCGACTGCATTTAATAAATATCGAGAGGTTTTACAAACTACTCTGCCATCCCATGCCACATACACTAATAACAATTTCGTGTAAGTTATATCAAGGACCTTGTAGGGCCACAAATTTATTACTTAAAATTCCTAACAATTTCGTCTATCTTACATATTAAAAAGACAACATCAGCAGCATCAAATGAAAATACTATAATACATAGCTAGAAGTCTCCTCTAGATTTTTAAGAGATTATATCATACTAACTCATTCACAATTTAATTATTACTTATTTATCTTCAGAAATATAGTCTGCCTACTATCTCACAAATAATATTCTTATGTCTCAGACGACAATGTTAACTCAGTTAATTGCTTATAAAGGATCAAACCGTCAAGACACACTGACGTAGTTAAGATAGATCTAGATCTGCTCTAGGATGGGCTGGCAATCCCCAGCCTCATCCAGACACATCAATTACAATTTACAAATGTGTATACCAGACACTCAATCTAGATCTAATTGCAAGTAAAAAAACATTATAGTCTTGCATCCTTTGGTAGCACTTCTACTGGAAAATTAGGGTCAGATTCACGTCATCTCGAATCATTGTGTAGACACTTACGATTGGTTCCCTGAAACGATATCAGGGAACTGGAGAAAATAGCTGTGGGTAAATTCCATTGTCTATCAAGGACATAGACATGTCTTTAACAGTCTCATGATTCTCTCAGGCCGAATCTTAAGCCGACGCCCTCGCAGATGGAAACGTCTGCATGGAGTGAAGAAACCTAAAGATGGCTTCGCTTATATCTTCTGCAATCCCCAGCCAACTGCTCAAATTTGATTGGTGCATCCATTTCGAGCTCAGCTCGCAGTCTATTAATAGTAACAGACAAAGTTAATCTAGGATGTCAAAACCTTTCCTAAAGTCTCTACACCCTCTACGTTTTATGTACGAATTTATTCACTCCTTATTCGCCCCGTCTTTCCTTGCTAAAGTACACCCAAACCACGGGGTCGAAAACTGCACCGTCACTGTTAATTTATCCATTCGTTCTATCTCTCCCCACTTTCTTTCCATCTCTAAGAAAAAGCGTTACAAAAACAAACTGTCCACGGGAATAGTTCAAGGACGTTTGCACTGGCTAAAATCAATGATGCCATGAAATAAACAAAGCGTGACCCAGCACGGCAATTCAAGTCCTAACCCTGACACTGCTTCTCCGCAACCTTACCTCGGGAGTTGGCCATGGTGCTGCCCCAGACGGGGCTGTGTGTGTTCAAGTCTCCCATAATAATATATGGGGAAGGAGGTCGTTGGATGAGATTTGTAAGGTCAGTTTTATAGAAAGGAATAGACGGTGGGAGGTATATAGAGTATAGACTGAAGGGTTTACTAACTGTGAGCCTTACAACTACAGCTTGGAGGTTGGTAGTTGTCAACAAGTGGATTTACCACTTTACTAAAGTATATGGTTCGACTGCAGTGAGAGGGATTAAATCACACTCGCAAACACACACAAGCAAGATACTAATTTCAACGAGAGTAGTAACACTATGGGTCAGGCCTGCAGGGCCGCAACAATTTATTCTAGGATTAAAAAGAATATAAAAACAAGTTATAGGTTTGTGAAATCTAGAGCAATTGCAAATCATGAATATGATAGAATTATAGATTTAAATCCAACTGCTTACACGGACAACTCCCTGCTGCTGTTAATAATTCCCATCCACGTAGTTTAAGTGGATAACTGTTACAAGATCAATTCATCAGTAAGTTACAGATCTCACTGTCTAAGGACCTAAACTCTATGGTAATTATGGCAATACAATCTCAATATGAAGTAGATATCTAGATCTAAAGGGCCTGGCACTTAACTAGCTCCAAAAAGACACAATGCAATTCTAACAATTACTAAACTCTCCAAATAGATACACGTAAATTCCATTCACACAAACTTCACTCCAAACGTTCTATTATGGAAAATAATTCGTCCCAGGTGGCAGCTCTTGAAAGCACACGTCCTGTAACCCAGGTAGAACTCCTGGTGGACACATCTAGATCTAGTTGGTAATCACAATCAACTAAGGAACGTATCATTGCTCCCAGTCAGTGCAATGACCCAAATAAATCCAATACAGGCATGAACAAGTTGTACTGGGACATGAGCTATCTTTCTCTTGCTTAGCTCCTTCGTCAAGTACAGTTTTAAGCATTGTTTGTCTACGAACGTTTCTGCTCTAGTGGAAAAGATCTAAAAGCACTGAAACACCTCACGATTAGGTTGCAACCATCGTATGTGTCTAAATAGTACTGATTTGAGGTCTTTATTTTAGGAGGTTCGCTGCCCTTGGCATTTACACCTCACTTTACTTGTTTTATTATTTCTTTTTCTGGCGGGGGGGGGGGGGGGGGGAGATGATATGGATACATTTTTAATCTATTAGTTTCAATTTTGCCCGGGCAGCGGCCTTTCGGCCTGCTCTTTACGATTTCCAACTGCCAAGGTGTCTAAATAGTACTCCATCCGACGAGCTCTTTTATTTGGGGTCATTGCTTCAGCTAAATTCTTACGCTGCCTCATTACTCATTGACCTGATTGGTCAGTTTATCTCCACTCTGCAACACGGCAACCAAGGCCAAGTAGGTTTCCAGAAATAGCCTTTAAATAAAATTAAATCTGCCAATTTCATTGGTCAGATACTGCAGACGGCAGCTCTAACCCCCAGACTAGGTCAACTGGCTAGACGTGACGCGTCTATCAACAACAACACCTGTGGAGGTTCCCTTTCCAAAACTTTGGTTCACGAGGTCAGCTGAGTACGCGACGTCTCAACGAAACAAACAACTTTCTTGACCCACAACTATATTTTGGGGACTAACTTAGCTTATGACAGTAGTTAATTGGACAGGTATGTGGATAATTTTCTTTTTTATTGAGATGGAAGTTCTTCTGTTTTTGCCCGTTGGTACCTCTGGCATAGCGTTGGTAGGCTGCCTTGTTTCTGCTGGGTATTGGTGGTAATTTTGTTTTATTTCGGGCAGACTGCAGCTGGCTGGTGTATAGACATCAGCTGCTGCAGTTCTGCTACATTTGCCTTAAGGCCTCTACAGTTCCATTGCATTAGTGTATTATTTGGGCTAGTCAGTTAGATTCTCTTGGTGTTATTTGTGGGTTTCACCCCGACCCTTAGGTCGTTAAATATTTCCGTGGGGAGTTCTGGGGTGGGGGGGAGATGGGGCAGTCTTTGGAGACGGAAAGGTGTGGGTCGGGGGGGGGGGGATCTTTGAAGGGAGAGAGGAATCGGGGAGGACTGGGGAGTCTGGAATGGTTGGGGGTGGGAATGGGGGTCTTTGGGGGGGGGGGGGGGGGAGGTGTACGTTTGGACGAAGGGGTCGAAAGCAAGGATGCATCCTCGTCCTCCAGATTTGCTAGGGTCCAAACTTCTATGAACTTCCTGTTACTGAGAAACAATTACTAAGTTTTGTCTTATTGTTTCTGTTGGATTCATTCTTTATTTCGTTCGTTTTCGTCTTCGTCACTGCAGCTTTTGACAGTGGAATTTGCTGTTGCGTCGCGTCTACTGCTGCACGATTGTGTTCTGGTGGACTTTTTTGTTGCCGAGATTTTCTAAGGTGAAGATCTCAAGGCAGTAGCAAATATCACTGATAGTGGTGTTTTCGGTTGCATGGCAATGACTGTGTTTCTCGCCTGCGTAAAAGTACCTCTGTTTTAGGGCTTGTACGCTTGAATGGCTGTCTCCTCCAGCCATTTCGGGCAGCTCTTGTCAAAGGCCGTATGGTTGTCTGGACAATTTGGACATTTCGGCTTGGCTGTGCAAGCCGTGTCCTCTGTATGTTCTTTGCTGCCGCAATGGGTACAAAATGCCACTTAGACGTTGGTGCGAGGCTTTATTGTATCAAACATCAGGATGATAGAGTTGGTTTCAATCGGCTGTTCTCCTAGATGGATTTTAATACGCCGGGCTTTCGAGACTCCTTCGACGTTGTCTGCAATGTCTGCCTCACTTTCTCCGTCCACTTTACGGGTGAGAATGACGCCACCTGAACTGTTCAGTATTCTGTTTGGCTGAACATTGGCTGGCACACTGATGAACGATGTCAAATCAAGCAGTTTGAATGGGTGTTGTTTCTTGTTGCATTCCACCAGCATTTAGCCAGGTTTCATTTAATTAACCGATTTCGATTCTTTGCCGATGTTTTGCAGAGTTTTATGAATAACCAAGACGCTCAACTTTCAAAGCTTTATGTCATGGTCTTTGCTACCAACAAAGGTGACCAGGCCAATGGGACTGGTCTATTGCGCGCGCCGGAGGATCCATCTGCCCCTCTTGCCTCCGTCTTTTCAAGTCGGGACTTCGGGAAAGGTCGGAAGATGAGACAATTTCATCACTGGGGCTCCCCACCCTCCACCGGGTCCAACAAGAAGACAGACTATGCCCAGATATCCAGAGATCTTGTGCCAGGGCTAATCCAGACACACTTCTCACAGGTGTTCATCCTGCCAGGATTGGACCGACTGTCGAATTGCAAAAGAATTCGGGCCTAACCTATTGAGTGGTATGAGCTATACCACCCTTCTTGTCTTAGGTGAAGGCCCGTCAAAATGGCGCCTTGGTGGAGGTCCGCAGACGTGTCCACTTTAGCCACCGAAGTCCCATTCTTCCCCATTACTGGTGCCAACTCACGGTCAACAAGATGCCCACATTGTGGGGAGAGCTAGGGTTGTCCTATCGCTGCTAGGCCGGGAACCACTCGGCGGTGAAAGGAAAGACGAAATTGAAGTGCGATAGAAGACAAAAGAGAGGAAAGGACGGACAAAGGGTGTCACCCAGGGGCTGTTCAGAGGTACCAGCCCCTAGTCATACCCCACCTTTTGTGGGGATGTGCCACCTGCAGGTGGGGGCAGTGGGCCTATTACAATGCCCTGACCCACGCGGGTTCCAGAGCCCCGTTAGTCGGAAGTTTCGGGTTGACCCGGGATGGTCTTCACCGTTAAAATAACGGCCCCTTGGGACAAGCCCACACTGTAGTTCGCACAGTCCCAGCATTCTCCTACTTCGTACGTTAATATCACCCGTGGACGAGGGTTTGGATTTATGGGAGACTTTCGATATGGAAAACGTATCACAAAAGAAACAATAATTTCACAAAGTAAGGGCCAGAACTGAAAAATATGAGGCAGCAGAGAGCAGGTGAGGAATCATAAAATGATCTCACCACCATAATAGTATGGTCCCTGGCCCTTTTGTAATATCTCAGTAAACTCACCCACCGCACCTCCCACCCCGAAACCACCGATTTTTTCTGAAATATAACAGAAAGATCACCCCTGTCACAATCTCAGAGAAATTGAGAACCCCGATACATTTAAGAAACATCTTAAGAGCCATTTTTTGACTCCATAGAATCCAGATTGCTTGCAAAATATATTATGTGTATGTGTGTGTGTGTATGTGTCTTTAAATATTATTTGTAGTAAATAAGTTCTGTAAAGCGCTTAAAGCCTGTGAAACAGGGTTAGGCGCTATATAAATGTCATTTATTATTATTATTATTATTATTATCTCAACTCCCTCCCCAAATGACTTCTTAAAAATGTTAACACTTCTGATTTTGATTTGTGTTCAACTTTTTCCGTCGACATAATTATGTTTCCAAGAAAAAGGGTAAATGGTAAATTAAATTGTAAATGGGTAAATTACAAATGATTTCAACAAGTTGTGAAGTTAAGGAGGGGGTTGCACGTGTGTTTTATGTTTATTATATATTATTATTATTTCCTTTTTACAGCTCTGTTAATTAAGTAATGTTCAATCAGCGCCAATAAAGGCCAGTTAATTTGCTTGGCAGGCAGTAGGTTGCCAATGTCTGGTTCAGATTATGTGTGCATTTATGTGATAGAACTAAAATAGCATTATTCACAAGACTCGTAGTGGTGTAATGGTACAGTGAATGCGTCTAGTAGTGGCTCAGAAATCTGAAGGAATTAAAACTTCAGAACGTAGTTCTCGCATCAAAAAAAAAATGCTGATTTTAATCCAAGAGACCTCGTGACCATTTTATATCTACAAAACATGTGTAATGGTACAGTGAAAGCGTCTAGTAGTGAGAGATTTAAACTTCAGAACGTCGTCCAGGCATAAAAAAGATATGCTTATTTTAAATCCAATAGGGCTAATGACCATCCACAAAACATGGTTATATATAAAGGACATAATAATATATATGTCAAAATGAAAAGAAACAAGATACATTGTGATACATTTGGCTTATTTGGATCCGTTGCGTTGAGATGGAAAATTATAATCATGTCTAGAGGCCACAAGACCACCATTTAGTGATAACTATTCAGATATCCAGTTAACATCCAAGATTTAAGATATCTGAAGTTTCGTTGCCTTTTCTTTTCTACTTTAAATCAAAATTATAACAACTACAGCAAAAAAAGAGAACAGGAAATCTTGAACCATAAGATCTTCAACAACGACAACAACAAATCTGTCAAAAACAACAACATCATCAACAACATAACAAAAGCAGCAACAACATTAAGAACATCGACAACAAAAACAGCCACAACTTCAACTGCAGCAAAAATAACAACGACATGAACAACACATTAAGGCAACAATGAGAACTACAGGAACCGACACAGGAGCTACAACAAGTACAATAGCTACAACTGCTACAACAATAACAACAACAACTACAACAACAACAATATCAATTGGTAACGAGCGAGGCGGACATTTAATGTTACGATTTTAACATAACATTGTATTTAGTTTCTAGTCTACACCCACACACACTCACACAACACACACACACACACACATTCACTAGGAAAGAGAAAGAGAAAGAGAAAGGAAAAAAACATTAAACAAAATATTTTCACTGATATTTCGCTCAGGACATTTATTAAATTATTGATGAACTGGCCAAACGTCTGTTATCGGATACATTCTCGTTATAACATTCTTTAAAAGATTTTACCCCAAAATGCCAGATATAATCGCCGAAACTATTTTCTTCCCAATTTTATTCTTCTTTTTACCATGGCGCCGTTTGGCATACAGCGCTTCTCTCTCAGTCAGACCATTGCCAATATTTGCTGCATCACGAGTTTCGTAAGGATCATCAAATCGGCGTTCTTGGTCGTGAACCGGGCCGCCTGAGACCTGCACCATCAAACATGCTACAAGTATAGCCAACAGGATCAGATTTTTCATTTTGTTTTTCTCACTCTGTGGATGACAAACAACGATATGACCAGGGAGGGTTTGTGTTGTCATGGAGGTTTAAACTTCTGCAGGACAAAATTAGAACTTTGTCTAGTTCCCTCGGTTTGACGTGTTGTACTTTCCTTTACATTGCAATGAAGCTTTAGTAGAGACGAGTTTGTGGTGAAATAAGCTTTCATCATTCAAATAGTTCATAACAATTAACAGGTCAATTAACTGTTAAAATTTGACTGAACAAAAAAATAAAGTTTTGTCTTGTCCGTTTTGTTTCCGATTTCATTGTTCTTTTTAAAATGTAATTCAAGACTAAAATCAAATCATACGTTTCACACATTCTCCACCTTTGAACTCAAAAGGCTTTTTTAGTTGACCGCCTAAAGTAACCATATTTTGCATGCAGGTTTCAAATATTGTGGAGAGTGCCCCGAAGTTTGGATTTTTAAAAATGTTTTTTTGTTTTTTTTTTAAATTTTTTAGCTTGCTTTGTTTCGCTGACTGCTCGCCCCCGATCCCATGTTTTTTCGCGAGCACGTGACGCGTGGTGTGAACACTTGCTATCGTATGTAGGTCACTACACTACTGCATTCACCCTGCTCGGGGCGAAAATGAGAACACAGGAATACCGTGTAGAGGGGGTAGAAAGTGATTGGCGAGGCATTGGTTGGGGTGCCTGCTGGGTGCGTGGCTTTTAAGCTAGTATTAATATAAAAAAAGCTTTCTATTGCACTTGCCTTTCAATGGGTTAAAAAAGAAAAATAAATGGGACATCTGGAACAAAATATTATTTTTTTCTTTACGCAGAATTTTTTTTTAAAAAAGGAAAATAAAATCATTTCAGCTGCTTAACGCCTTAGATGAATCTGTTCTTCCATTTTCTTTAACTAATGATTCTGTGTGTATTATGCAAATAAATATTTTGTGCTTTACAGTAGAGGCTGGGGAAAAACAGATATCGCTAGATGGACAGAATGTATTGCTTCAGTGATAACTTCGAAGAAAGAAGGACAGAAAGAAAGAAAGAAGGAAAGAAATGGGAAATCTATAAAACAATACTTTTCAAAAGAATTTTGAAAAGACAATTACCAGTTCGGCTCGTTCACGCCTTCGTTAGTTCCATTAATTTATTCTAACATTTTATTTAAGAATTGGATCTGTTGCAAGTATTGATTACTTACATATCAATATTTGTGCTTTATAATAGAAGCTGGAAGAAAACAAATATCCCAATCTGAGGAGAACGGAGTCCTCCAATGATAACTATAAAGTCATAGATATCATTGGAGTATGACTGTACTTGCATGTCTATCACTACAAGATGTTAGTAAAGTCTAACCTCTCTCTTATCTGTGAATCCATATGGACCAGAAATTACCAGAGTTGTAGTATCACCAAGAAAGACTTGAGTTGGAACCTAAAACACGCCAGTCTAAGCCAGAAAGGGATTAAGCAGGTCTTAACCCTAGTCCTGCGGGAGGCCACTATATGTATATTGGCCTCCCCGCGCAACACGCGAGACACGGGATGCCATTATTTTGTCCGACACGCTTAACCGCGGGTCCTGCGGGAGGCCATATTTTTGTATAGCAACGATGCGCCTCGCGCTCTGTGTATTCGGTTGCCAAGGCTGTCGTTGTTTTTTGTTCTTTTTCCACACTATTTTCGCCTGTTTATCTATCCTGTCACCTCTACTGTCTAACAAAATGGTATCGTCCGATTACGTTTATTATAATAGTTCGTCCATCAGGTATGATGATGACCTTAACAACACCAGAGGAATAAAGAACAGAAATTGTTGAGAATTTCAACACATGGACAATAAAGAGAACTAAAGGACACAGAGGACAGAATGGAAAGACTGTTCTTTCATGACTTATGGCTTCTCATGTGACTGATAAGTCCTATTTTTGTCCTGCAGACCCTTCCGCATAAATGACAAGAGTGCTCCGTTGGTTCAGTACCACTGGGCCTTTTCTTGCGCCGTTCTCTTTTTTTGATAGCCTGCTGGACTCTGTCAGCTTCCCATGCTTTGCTGCCTCTGGTAAGGGCCGCCCTCCAATTTGCACGATCAAGCGAGAGCTTTTCCCACTCACTCACATCAATGGCAAAGGCCTTCAGTGATTGCTTGAGAGTGTCTTTGTAACGTCTCTTTGGGGCCCCAACATTCCTCGTTCCATTGGAGAGCTCAGAGAAGAAGATTTGCTTAGGGAGTCTGGAGTCAGGCATTCTGACTACATGTCCTGCCCAATGTAGCTGAATTTTTTTCAGGTGGCAGAAGATGCTCAATTCCTTGGCACGATTGAGGACCTTAGTGTCTGGAATTTTATCCTGCCATTTGATCCTTAGTATCTTTCTAAGGCAGGCCAGATGAAAGTGATTTAGTTTTCTGGCATGCGATTGGTACACTGTCCAGGTTTGAGCCCCATAGAATACGTTTATTACGATGCAACTATTCGCAACTATTCATCATACTCGTGTAATAGTACTGACGGTCTGAAGTTCGAACTGGAGAAAATCTTGGGGAAACTTTTACTTTGACGCTGGTTGTCGTCTACATGTGAAATGAGAAGAAAGGGGCCATGTGCGTATTTGAGACGCCGCTCTACGTCTGTAATTATGAATTCCGATGTAATATTAGGGCATGCTGCATAAGGGCGACTGTCAGTAGCTTTTTCATCAGGGAAAACTGGGAGAAAATGACCGACTTTGTTGTTGATCGTTGTCTTTATTTGATGTGGTAATTAGAGAGATATTGTGTTCCTTTGGTTAAACCGCTCTTCAGTACATGTATGACTGTGCTCTACGACCTGGAACTGGAAATCAAATCTCTCGCTAAAACTAACATTATAGTAAGTGGACGCTTTACATAGTAGAGGAAGGGGAAGGCAATGTCACGATACATGTGGTTGGTAAATTAAGCAAATGGCTTAAAAAATCATTTGTTCACCTGAATGGCCCGAATTAGGGACAGAAAAAGCCCAGAGGTCTTGGGAAAATGATAAAACGTGTGTTAAACGGCATGTAAATGCAGAAAATTCTTGATTTGGGCCTTCCATTTCAAAATAAAACCTACTGCATATCATCACAAGTACTTTATCCAAACATCACAGGGGTCCCTTACGATTTATCCACCATTATTGTTGTTATTGCGTCCTGAAGTATAAGCGATACAGGTGTTCACAAGGACCCGATTGACCAGACCGCCGAGGTTATCGGCAACACGCGAACGATCGGCTGACTGGCCGCTGGCTACCCCCGCACGGGACGTTACGTGGACGAGTTCACTCAACGCGGGACGAGGGTTAAGTACTGGTTCTTTGTGCTGAGGCGTCAACTGATAACATTATATCATTACCAACTACAACTGGAAGACAAATCTTGCACGTTCACATTTCCTTTGGATTATTTCGCCTTTTCATATCATTTTTCTAATGTCATGCGGATCTGTTCAGAACTGTTGACCCAACAGAGACGTGATATCAATACTATATCAAAGGCACAACTCTTATTAATTTCAAACAATATTTCAAATTACTGTCAAATCAAGAGACTAGTCTTACAAAGAACCCCATGTATAATCAGCTTACCATCCATTCAATAATACATCATGGAGAAAACTGGTTAAAGTCAACATGACAAAAGACTGATGACGTGTAATACGCTGATGCAAGAATAAATTTGTTTTCTTGCTCGGTTTGATGTGAAGGATTTTCTGTTACGAAATAATATTGTTTTCTTCTAAGGTTGTAAATGATGCATTATATTTATCATTATCTGTATCTTTGCTGTCACATCCACGTCACACATTCTCTATTTACATCTGAATGAGATACGTCTTTGTTTATAAACAAGTTCCAACTTTGATTCTCAATTTGATGAGATTTCAAAATGTTGATGGTTAAATTGAAAATTTTATGATAAAATGATTATTTTACAAGTTAGCAATACATAACAAACAAGTTCCGTAGTGTACTTACTGACAGTGCTGAAACTCAAAATGAAAGGTTCCTTCTTCCCAATCTGCCAAGATCATGTCGCTGGTTTTTTTTGTCAATGTGGCGTAAAGGTAAAATCCCACTTTTTAGAAAATGCTGGTTGAAGTTTGGCTTGTGTTTCTCTTGCATAAAATTGACAATACGAGGCACAAGCTGAACACAAATTGTAAAAACTGAATAGTTAGGCATTTTACTATCGATGTACATAGTAAAATACTTGGTTTGTAACAAAGTAAGCGAGAAAATAACGTTTTATAAAGACAGCCCACCTTTACGTAGATACAGTTTAAGTCTAGTTTATTGTAGGCCATTTAAACATTAAAAACAAACAGACAAAAGGCACGGTCATTCACTCTCTCCGCTCCTTGCCGCCTGCTACAATTCACACACTTACCTACTATAGTATACAATAAAATACAACTTGTAATTACCAGCAACAGTTATCATTTTTCAATTGCCCCCCCCCCCCCAACAACCGATCTTTTCTCACCTTTATCCGTTGTGAATATACTATAATTGAAGATATCACTATGATTTATTTTTTCACACAAAGAAGAATTCATTTTTCAGAGGGGGGGGGGGGGGGGAATAAATAAACGGACACAGAATGTCGTCAGGCTACCAGAGATGCCTTCACTGATCACAAAGTCATAGAAATGAAGAAAATAATAAATTATGATTTCTCTCAACACAAAAAAAAGTTCACAGTTGTGGCAGAGATTGTGAGATGACATTTGCCATGGCCATCCATTCAATGTGTTAACCACACTGGCCAGTTCATTGTCTAAGATGAAGTAAAATATATTAGCTACAGTCATGGCAGAAATAAAAGAACTGGACAAGTTTGTTTCAAGATAAGTCCGCCCTTGTGTAAATCTGTTAATCGAAATTTGGCAAAATCATGTTTTTGTCTTAACTAAAACATGCATTCAGTCGCCACTGCGGAGAACAAAGAGCTGGGTTTTTGGGGGTGTTTTTTGTGGAACTGACATTCATAAAATTTGGTCATGTTACAACTGTCCACTCTTTGAATTAGCAAAAGGTCAAGGACGATGTTATTTTTAGCATTAGAAACAACGGATCGGTGGGTGAGAGGTCTAGTGAAATAGCTAACTGTCTACACAAGTTCATGCAGGATCCCTTTTATGCCTAGGGTCCCATTTTTGGGACGCTGATTATTTCATGCCATACACCGTATAAATATTCTGGGTCAAAATCATTATGTACCATGTTTACCCTACACAATTCTGCCTCACAAAAAAAAAAATCCTATTAGGCCTTAGAAGTTATCTTCCTTTCCAAGATGGCCACTGAAGCATCAACAAGCCAACGTCGGAAGAAAACCAAAGTTAAGAGTTGAGTCAGCATGCAATAAAACTCTTTTTGTCGATGTGTTGCGAATAGAATCCTGTATTAGCATGTCCCCAATCTCTCCACAGCAGAAACAATTGAACTTAATCGATGTCATTTTCTCCGCATGGCTAGGAAGGTGCGTCCCAAAAATGGGATGCTAGGCATGAAAGGGTGTGTCATTTGTGTGTGATTCAGACATTTTCCCTGTTTCTATTGAGAGTGCTGGGGATGGAAATTTCGCTAAATATCATTTCCTAATGCCATTTCTTCAATTGACAGTTAAATATTCAATGCTAAATGAGAGATTTCTTCTCTACTGACCACCTTCCAAAAACATCAGTGTGGATGAGAGCATGGTTCCACATTATGGACGGCACAGTGCCAAACAATTTATTCGTTGCAAGTCAATAAGACTTGGCTACAAAGCACGGTGCTTAAGTGATCCAACGGGCTATCTTATTCAAGCAGAACCCTACCAAGGCACCGGCACAACTAGAATTATCCCTGGTCTTGGAATGGCAGGGTCAGTTGTCATGGATCTGCTGTCTGAACTTGAAAGGAGACCTCACCATTCTTTGACATTCTTTTCACTTCTTTGCCTCTTCTGAATATCATAAAAGAGGGTGGCGTGAATGCAACAGGAACTCTTCGTGCAAACCAGTCAGTGGAAACCCTGAAAAAATCAGAACGCGGGACATCTGATCATCGATTGGATACCGAGGCAAACATACATGTAATTATTGTGCGATGGAATGACAACAGTGTTGCCTCAGTTGCTTCCACAGTTCATGGAGTAAATCCAGTGAAAATGGTCAGGAGATGGTCAATGGCCCAACACAGAGAGGTCTTCATCAGGATGCCGTTTGTCTTTGATCCATTCAACAGGTCAATGGGGGGCACAGAAAGAATGGACCAGAACACTGCAAAGTATAGGCCAGAGATTCGGCCTAAGAAATGGTGGTGGCCGCTTTTTCTGTTCTCCATATCGACTTCAGTCGATAACTCTTGACACCCGTATCGCAGGTGTGCAGCCGGCTCAGCAAAGCCACGGGACTTCCTTGGCTTCATCAGAGAAGTTGCCATGGCATACATCTATAGATACCGATGCAGAGACCTAACAAGAGGTCGTCAACGAGCAATCAGCAGCCGGATACCAGAGGGTGGGAGATTTGATGGCAAAGACCATTTCATGATAACAATCCTAGGGGAACGCAGCGAAAATGTGCCTCTTGTGGAAAAAAGACAACAAAGATGTGTTCCAAATGACCGGAGTGCCCTCTCCATGAAAGATGCATGTAGACTTTTTATCAGCGCCAGTGGCCGGTGATAATAAACACTGCCAAGGTTGCCACTTGACTTTGTAAATGACCATTGACTGTGTTTAACTTAGTCTTCTGAATTCTTTAATCTTTCGCTCACAGTGAATTCAGTTTGTGACTGTATAAAAGTTTACCCTGCAGTAATGTTTCAGGTTTCGCTCTCAATGAATACAAATTACCTGTGATCTGTGGAGTTATCGCTCACCTTTATTTTTTTTTTAACTTTCTAAGATCATTTTATTCCATCAAAATATCACTTATTATTCTGTATTTAAATACATTTCACATATTAGGAATCCTTGCTTTGAATTTAAAGGTTACGGGATTTTGTTGGTGAGCATTTATCACTGTGGCCTTTCGTATCGGGCGTCCCAATTTTGGGACACATTTTTGGACAACAATTTTGGACATTATAGTCTAAAAAATCACAAAATGGAGTGTAATTCCTTTCATTTGGCGTAAATTGCTACAACATATTAGACTTTGGCAAAAAAAAGTTCAACCTTGGGCATAAAAAGGTTATGGTCAGAGACGGACATGAAGAAGTATTAATCATGCCATTCTTAAGGACAGGCCACATTGGCAGCGAATAAAATGAACACGACAGTAAAGAAGTGACTGGCCACACCAACAGCGACGCCAAGCGAAGCAAAACGGGACGACGCGGTGAGAAATCCAGGCCGGCCGATTTATTCTCCCTCCCATCGATGGAGTATCAACCACAGAGGTAACGAATGAGTGCAATTTCATTGTCGCCTCTACAGTCAAGGCGACAATTAGAAAGGCCACTTCCAGGTCCAGTCATTATTTTCTTAACTTCCTGATCTAAAACGGCGTCGATATAAAATATAAACCGGTGTGCAATAAAGTATATTTTGTACACATCCAGTTTCCATTAGATATAATTAGGCTAACTTCATGTAGGCTTATCTCAGAGTTACAGTAAGACGCTTGATCGACGGGATAGGCTTTCGGAAGTTATTGGTCCTTTTGCTGATTTTATTTTTGATCGTTTCATGCAGATGGAAAAAAGGAATCACGACTCATTGGAATGTAATTATCAAATCTGCTTTCGTCATCAAGTACATCTCTAGTCAAGTGGTGAAATTCTCCATATTCTGAACGCATTTGGTTAATATTGGTTGCATCCATAACTTTCTTTCTTTCTTCTTTGGGGTTTCCTCATCAATGAAACGAAAATTTAACGGCTTAGTTTGCTTTGCCTGAGTCGCCTTGCTCCCCGTGTGGCCGCGTGGTGTTTGCGCTTCGCTTCGTTTCTCCTCGCTTCGCTTTGCTTCTTCCCGCTTCGCTTTGCTTCTACCCACTTCGCCTTGCTTCTCCTCGTTCTTCCCCGCTTCGCTTTGCTTCTCCCCACTTCGCTTTGCTTCTCCCCGCTTCGTTTTGCTTCTACCCGCTTCGTTTTGCTTCTCCCCGCTTTGTTTTGCTTCTACCCGCTTCGTTTTGCTTCTACCCGCTTCGTTTTGCTTCTCCCCGCTTTGTTTTGCTTCTCCCCGCTTCGTTTTGCTTCTCCCGCCTTCGCTTTGCTTCTCCCCGCTTCGCTTTGCTTCTCCCCGCTTCGTTTTGCTTCTCCCCGCTTCGTTTTGCTTCTCCCAGCTTCGCTTTGCTTCTCCCCGCTTCATTTTGCTTCTGCCCGCTTCGTTTTGCTTCTCCCCGCTTTGATTTGATTCTCCCCGCTTCGATTTGATTCTCCCCGCTTCGTTTTGCTTCTCCCCGCTTCGTTTTGCTTCTTCCCGCTTCGTTTTGCTTCTCCCCGCTTTGATTTGATTCTGCCCGCTTCGATTTGATTCTCCCCGCTTCGTTTTGCTTCTCCCCGCTTTGTTTTGCTTCTCCCCGCTTTGTTTTGCTTCTCCCTGCTTCGTTTTGCTTCTCCCCGCTTTGTTTTGCTTCTCCCCGCTTTGTTTTGCTTCTCCCCGCTTTGTTTTGCTTCTCCCTGCTTCGTTTTGCTTCTCCCCGCTTTGTTTTGCTTCTCCCCGCTTTGTTTTGCTTCTCCCTGCTTTGTTTTGCTTCTCCCCGCTTTGTTTTGCTTCTCCCCGCTTTGTTTTGCTTCTCCCTGCTTTGTTTTACTTCTCCCCGCTTTGTTTTGCTTCTCCCCGCTTTGTTTTGCTTCTCCCCGCTTTGTTTTGCTTCTCCCTGCTTCGTTTTGCTTCTCCCCGCTTCGCTTTGCTTCTCCCCGCTTTGTTTTGCTTCTCCCCGCTTCGTTTTGCTTCTCCCGCCTTCGCTTTGCTTCTGCCCGCTTTGTTTTGCTTCTTCCCGCTTCATTTTGCTTCTCCCCGCTTTGTTTTGCTTCTTCCCGCTTCATTTTGCTTCTCCCCGCTTCGTTTTGCTTCTCCCCGCTTTGTTTTGCTTCTCCCCGCTTCGTTTTCCTTCTCCCCGCTTTGTTTTGCTTCTCCCCGCTTTGTTTTGCTTCTCCCCGCTTTGTTTTGCTTCTCCCCGCTTTGTTTTGCTTCTCCCCGCTTTGTTTTGCTTCTCCCCGCTTTGTTTTGCTTCTCCCCGCTTCGTTTTCCTTCTCCCCGCTTCGGTTTGCTTCTCCCCGCTTTGTTTTGCTTCTCCCCGCTTCGTTTTCCTTCTCCCCGCTTCGTTTTCCTTCTCCCCGCTTCGCTTTGCTTCTCCCCACTTTGTTTTGCTTCTCCCCGCTTCGTTTTGATTCTCCCCGCTTCGTTTTGATTCTCCCCGCTTCGATTTGATTCTCCCCGCTTCGATTTGATTCTCCCCGCTTCGTTTTGCTTCTCCCCCCTTCGTTTTGCTTCTCCCCGCTTCGTTTTGATTCTCCCCGCTTTGATTTGCTTCTCCCCGTTTCGCTTTGCTTCTCCCCGTTTTGCTTTGCTTCTCCCCGTTTTGCTTTGCTTCTCCCCGTTTTGCTTTGCTTCTCCCCGCTTCGTTTTGCTTCTCCCCGCTTTGTTTTGCTTCTCCCCGCTTTGTTTTGCTTCTCCCTGCTTCGTTTTGCTTCTCCCCGCTTTGTTTTGCTTCTCCCCGCTTTGTTTTGCTTCTCCCCGCTTTGTTTTGCTTCTCCCTGCTTCGTTTTGCTTCTCCCCGCTTTGTTTTGCTTCTCCCCGCTTTGTTTTGCTTCTCCCTGCTTTGTTTTGCTTCTCCCCGCTTTGTTTTGCTTCTCCCCGCTTTGTTTTGCTTCTCCCTGCTTTGTTTTACTTCTCCCCGCTTTGTTTTGCTTCTCCCCGCTTTGTTTTGCTTCTCCCCGCTTTGTTTTGCTTCTCCCTGCTTCGTTTTGCTTCTCCCCGCTTCGCTTTGCTTCTCCCCGCTTTGTTTTGCTTCTCCCCGCTTCGTTTTGCTTCTCCCGCCTTCGCTTTGCTTCTGCCCGCTTTGTTTTGCTTCTTCCCGCTTCATTTTGCTTCTCCCCGCTTTGTTTTGCTTCTTCCCGCTTCATTTTGCTTCTCCCCGCTTCGTTTTGCTTCTCCCCGCTTTGTTTTGCTTCTCCCCGCTTCGTTTTCCTTCTCCCCGCTTTGTTTTGCTTCTCCCCGCTTTGTTTTGCTTCTCCCCGCTTTGTTTTGCTTCTCCCCGCTTTGTTTTGCTTCTCCCCGCTTTGTTTTGCTTCTCCCCGCTTTGTTTTGCTTCTCCCCGCTTCGTTTTCCTTCTCCCCGCTTCGGTTTGCTTCTCCCCGCTTTGTTTTGCTTCTCCCCGCTTCGTTTTCCTTCTCCCCGCTTCGTTTTCCTTCTCCCCGCTTCGCTTTGCTTCTCCCCACTTTGTTTTGCTTCTCCCCGCTTCGTTTTGATTCTCCCCGCTTCGTTTTGATTCTCCCCGCTTCGATTTGATTCTCCCCGCTTCGATTTGATTCTCCCCGCTTCGTTTTGCTTCTCCCCCCTTCGTTTTGCTTCTCCCCGCTTCGTTTTGATTCTCCCCGCTTTGATTTGCTTCTCCCCGTTTCGCTTTGCTTCTCCCCGTTTTGCTTTGCTTCTCCCCGTTTTGCTTTGCTTCTCCCCGTTTTGCTTTGCTTCTCCCCGTTTTGCTTTGCTTCTCCCCGTTTTGCTTTGCTTCTCCCCGTTTCGTTTTTCTTCTCCAGTTTCGTTTTTCTTCTCCCCGTTTTGTTTTTCTTCTCCAGTTTCGTTTTTCTTCTCCCTGTTTTGTTTTTCTTCTCCAGTTTCGTTTTTCTTCTCCCTGTTTTGTTTTTCTTCTCCAGTTTCGTTTTTCTTCTCCCTGTTTCGTTTTTCTTCTCCAGTTTCGTTTTTCTTCTCCCTGTTTCGTTTTTCTTCTCCAGTTTCGTTTTTCTTCTCCCTGTTTTGTTTTTCTTCTCCAGTTTCGTTTTTCTTCTCCCTGTTTTGTTTTTCTTCTCCAGTTTCGTTTTTCTTCTCCCTGTTTTGTTTTTCTTCTCCAGTTTCGTTTTTCTTCTCCCTGTTTTGTTTTTCTTCTCCAGTTTCGTTTTTCTTCTCCCTGTTTTGTTTTTCTTCTCCAGTTTCGTTTTTCTTCTCCCTGTTTTGTTTTTCTTCTCCAGTTTCGTTTTTCTTCTCCCCGTTTCGCTTTGCTTCTCCCCGCTTCGTTTTGCTTCTCCCTGTTTTGTTTTTCTTCTCCCTGTTTTGTTTTTCTTCTCCAGTTTCGTTTTTCTTCTCCCTGTTTCCCTTTGCTTCTCCCCGTTTCGCTTTGCTTCTCCCCGTTTCGCTTTGCTTCTCCCCGTTTCGCTTTGCTTCTCCCCGTTTCGTTTTTCTTCTCCCCGTTTCGTTTTTCTTCTCCCTGTTTCGTTTTTCTTCTCCCTGTTTCGTTTTTCTTCTCCCCGTTTCGTTTTTCTTCTCCCCGTTTCGTTTTTCTTCTCCCCGTTTCGTTTTTCTTCTCCCCGTTTCGTTTTTCTTCTCCCTGTTTCGCTTTGCTTCTCCCCGTTTCGTTTTTCTTCTCCCCGTTTCGTTTTTCTTCTCCCCGTTTCGTTTTTCTTCTCCCCGTTTCGTTTTTCTTCTCCCCGTTTCGTTTTTCTTCTCCCCGTTTCGCTTTGCTTCTCCCCGTTTCGTTTTTCTTCTCCCCGTTTCGCTTTGCTTCTCCCTGTTTCGTTTTTCTTCTCCCCGTTTCGCTTTGCTTCTCCCCGTTTCGTTTTTCTTCTCCCCGTTTCGCTTTGCTTCTCCCCGTTTCGTTTTTCTTCTCCCCGTTTCGTTTTTCTTCTCCCCGTTTCGTTTTTCTTCTCCCCGTTTCGTTTTTCTTCTCCCTGTTTCGTTTTTCTTCTCCCCGTTTCGTTTTTCTTCTCCCCGTTTCGCTTTGCTTCTCCCTGTTTTGTTTTTCTTCTCCCCGTTTCGTTTTTCTTCTCCCCGTTTCGCTTTGCTTCTCCCCGTTTCGTTTTTCTTCTCCCCGTTTCGCTTTGCTTCTCCCCGTTTCGTTTTTCTTCTCCCCGTTTCGCTTTGCTTCTCCCCGTTTCGTTTTTCTTCTCCCCGTTTCGTTTTTCTTCTCCCTGTTTCGTTTTTCTTCTCCCTGTTTTGTTTTTCTTCTCCAGTTTCGTTTTTCTTCTCCCTGTTTTGTTTTTCTTCTCCCTGTTTTGTTTTTCTTCTCCCTGTTTCGTTTTTCTTCTCCAGTTTCGTTTTTCTTCTCCCCGTTTCGTTTTTCTTCTCCCCGTTTCGTTTTTCTTCTCCCTGTTTCGTTTTTCTTCTCCCTGTTTCGTTTTTCTTCTCCAGTTTTGTTTTTCTTCTCCCTGTTTCGCTTTGCTTCTCCCCGTTTTGCTTTGCTTCTCCCCGTTTCGTTTTGCTTCTCCAGTTTTGTTTTTCTTCTCCCTGTTTCGTTTTGCTTCTCCAGTTTTGTTTTTCTTCTCCCTGTTTCGTTTTGCTTCTCCAGTTTTGTTTTTCTTCTCCCTGTTTCGTTTTGCTTCTCCAGTTTTGTTTTGCTTCTCCCTGTTTTGTTTTTCTTCTCCCTGTTTCGTTTTGCTTCTCCCTGTTTCGTTTTGCTTCTCCCTGTTTCGTTTTGCTTCTCCCTGTTTTGTTTTTCTTCTCAATGTTTCGTTTTTCTTCTCCCCGCTTCGTTTTTCTTCTCCCTGTTTCGCTTTGCTTCTCCAGTTTTGTTTTTCTTCTCCCTGTTTCGTTTTGCTTCTCCAGTTTTGTTTTTCTTCTTCAGTTTTGTTTTGCTTCTCCCCGTTTCGTTTTTCTTCTCCCTGTTTCGTTTTGCTTCTCCCCGTTTTGCTTTGCTTCTCCCCGTTTCGTTTTTCTTCTCCCTGTTTCGCTTTGCTTCTCCAGTTTCGTTTTTCTTCTCCCCGTTTCGCTTTGCTTCTCCAGTTTCGTTTTTCTTCTCCCCGTTTCGCTTTGCTTCTCCAGTTTCGTTTTTCTTCTCCCTGTTTCGTTTTTCTTCTCCAGTTTCGCTTTGCTTCTCCCTGTTTTGTTTTTCTTCTCCCCGTTTCGTTTTTCTTCTCCAGTTTCGCTTTGCTTCTCCCTGTTTTGTTTTTCTTCTCCCTGTTTCGTTTTTCTTCTCCAGTTTCGTTTTGCTTCTCCCTGTTTCGCTTTTCTTCTCCAGTTTCGTTTTTCTTCTCCAGTTTCGCTTTGCTTCTCCAGTTTCGTTTTTCTTCTCCCTGTTTCGTTTTTCTTCTCCAGTTTCGCTTTGCTTCTCCCTGTTTCGTTTTTCTTCTCCAGTTTCGCTTTGCTTCTCCCTGTTTTGTTTTGCTTCTCCAGTTTCGTTTTTCTTCTCCCCGTTTCGTTTTGCTTCTCCAGTTTCGTTTTGCTTCTCCAGTTTCGTTTTTCTTCTCCCTGTTTTGTTTTTCTTCTCCAGTTTCGCTTTGCTTCTCCCTGTTTTGTTTTTCTTCTCCAGTTTCGCTTTGCTTCTCCAGTTTCGTTTTTCTTCTCCAGTTTCGCTTTGCTTCTCCAGTTTCGCTTTGCTTCTCCAGTTTCGTTTTTCTTCTCCAGTTTCGCTTTGCTTCTCCCTGTTTTGTTTTTCTTCTCCAGTTTCGCTTTGCTTCTCCAGTTTCGTTTTTCTTCTCCAGTTTCGCTTTGCTTCTCCAGTTTCGCTTTGCTTCTCCAGTTTCGTTTTTCTTCTCCCCGTTTCGTTTTGCTTCTCCAGTTTCGCTTTGCTTCTCCAGTTTCGCTTTGCTTCTCCAGTTTCGCTTTGCTTCTCCAGTTTCGTTTTTCTTCTCCCCGTTTCGTTTTGCTTCTCCAGTTTCGTTTTGCTTCTCCAGTTTCGCTTTGCTTCTCCCCGTTTCGTTTTTCTTCTCCAGTTTCGCTTTGCTTCTCCAGTTTCGTTTTTCTTCTCCAGTTTCGCTTTGCTTCTCCCTGTTTTGTTTTTCTTCTCCAGTTTCGTTTTTCTTCTCCCCGTTTCGTTTTTCTTCTCCCCGTTTCGTTTTTCTTCTCCCCGTTTTGTTTTGCTTCTCCCTGTTTTGTTTTGCTTCTCCCTGTTTCGTTTTTCTTCTCCCCGTTTTGTTTTGCTTCTCCCTGTTTTGTTTTGCTTCTCCCTGTTTTGTTTTTCTTCTCCCTGTTTTGTTTTGCTTCTCCCTGTTTTGTTTTTCTTCTCCCTGTTTTGTTTTGCTTCTCCCTGTTTTGTTTTGCTTCTCCCTGTTTTGTTTTGCTTCTCCCTGTTTTGTTTTTCTTCTCCAGTTTCGTTTTTCTTCTCCAGTTTCGTTTTTCTTCTCCCTGTTTTGTTTTGCTTCTCCAGTTTCGTTTTTCTTCTCCCTGTTTTGTTTTGCTTCTCCAGTTTCGTTTTTCTTCTCCCTGTTTTGTTTTGCTTCTCCAGTTTCGTTTTTCTTCTCCCTGTTTTGTTTTGCTTCTCCAGTTTCGTTTTGCTTCTCCCTGTTTTGTTTTGCTTCTCCAGTTTCGTTTTGCTTCTCCCTGTTTTGTTTTGCTTCTCCAGTTTCGTTTTTCTTCTCCCTGTTTTGTTTTGCTTCTCCAGTTTCGTTTTGCTTCTCTGTGTTTTGTTTTGCTTCTCCAGTTTCGTTTTGCTTCTCCCTGTTTCGTTTTTCTTCTCCCTGTTTTGTTTTGCTTCTCCAGTTTCGTTTTGCTTCTCCCCGCTTCGTTTTGCTTCTCCCCGCTTCGTTTTGCTTCTCCCCGCTTCGTTTTGCTTCTCCCCGCTTCGTTTTGCTTCTCCCCGCTTCGTTTTGCTTCTCCCCGCTTCGTTTTGCTTCTCCCGCCTTCGCTTTGCTTCTCCCCGCTTCGCTTTGCTTCTCCCCGCTTCGTTTTGATTCTCCCCACTTCGTTTTGCTTCTCCCGCCTTCGCTTTGCTTCTCCCCGCTTCGCTTTGCTTCTCCCCGCTTTGTTTTGCTTCTCCCCGCTTCGTTTTGCTTCTCCCCGCTTCGCTTTGCTTCTCCCCGCTTCATTTTCCTTCTCCCCGCTTCGTTTTCCTTCTCCCCGCTTCGCTTTGCTTCTCCCCACTTTGTTTTGCTTCTCCCCGCTTCGTTTTGATTCTCCCCGCTTCGTTTTGATTCTCCCCGCTTCGATTTGATTCTCCCCGCTTCGATTTGCTTCTCCCCGCTTCGCTTTGCTTCTCCATGATTCGCTTTGCTTCTTCCCGCTTCGTTTTGCATCTCCCCCCTTCGTTTTGCTTCTCCCCGCTTCGTTTTGCTTCTCCCCGCTTTGATTTGATTCTCCCCGTTTCCCTTTGCTTCTGCCCGTTTCCCTTTGCTTCTCCCCGTTTCCCTTTGCTTCTGCCCGTTTCCCTTTGCTTCTGCCCGTTTCCCTTTGCTTCTGCCCGTTTCCCTTTGCTTCTGCCCGTTTCCCTTTGCTTCTGCCCGTTTCCCTTTGCTTCTCCCCGTTTCCCTTTGCTTCTCCAGCTTTGTTTTGCTTCTACCCGCTTCGCTTTGCTTCTCCCCGCTTCGATTTCCTTTTCCCCGCTTCGCTTTGCTTCTCCCCGCTTTGTTTTGCTTCTCCCCGCTCGTTTTGCTTCTCCCCGCTTCATTTTGCTTCTCCCCGCTTCGCTTTGCTTCTCCCCGCTTCGTTTTGCTTCTCCCCGCTTCGCTTTGCTTCTCCCCGCTTCGTTTTGCTTCTCCCCGCTTCGCTTTGCTTCTCCCCGCTTCGTTTTGCTTCTCCCCGCTTCGTTTTCCTTCTCAACGCTTCGCTTTGCTTCTCTCCGCTTCGCTTTGCTTCTCCCAGCTTCGTTTTGCTTTTCCCCGATTGGCTTTGCTTCTCCCCGCTTCGCTTTCTCCCCGCTTCGATTTGCTTCTTCCCGTTTCGCTTTGCTTCTCCCCGCTTCGTTTTGCTTCTCCCCGCTTCGTTTTCCTTCTCCCCGCTTTGTTTTGCTTCTCCCCGCTTCGCTTTGCTTCTCCCGCCTTCGCTTTGCTTCTCCCCGCTTCGTTTTCCTTCTCCCCGCTTCGTTTTGCTTCTCCCCGCTTCGTTTTGCTTCTCCCCGCTTCGTTTTGATTCTCTCCGCTTCACTTGGCTTCTCCCCGCTTCGTTTTGCTTCTCCCCGCTTCGTTTTCCTTCTCCCCGCTTCGTTTTGCTTCTCCCCGCTTCGTTTTCCTTCTCCCCGCTTCGTTTTGCTTCTCCCCGCTTCGTTTTGCTTCTCCCCGCTTCGTTTTGATTCTCCCCGCTTCGTTTTGCTTCTCCCCGCTTCGTTTTGCTTCTCCCCGCTTCGCTTTGCTTCTCCCCGCTTTGTTTTGCTTCTCCCCGCTTCGTTTTCCTTCTCCCCGCTTCGCTTTGCTTCTCCCCACTTTGTTTTGCTTCTCCCCGCTTCGTTTTCCTTCTCAACGCTTCGCTTTGCTTCTCTCCGCTTCGCTTTGCTTCTCCCAGCTTCGTATTGCTTTTCCCCGCTTGGCTTTGCTTCTCCCCGCCTCGCTTTCTCCCCGCTTTGATTTGCTTCTTCCCGTTTCGCTTTGCTTCTCCCCGCTTCGCTTTCTCCCCGCTTTGATTTGCTTCTTCCCGTTTCGCTTTGCTTCTCCCCGCTTCGCTTTCTCCCCGCTTTGATTTGCTTCTTCCCGTTTCGCTTTGCTTCTCCCCGCTTCGCTTTCTCCCCGCTTTGATTTGCTTCTTCCCGTTTCGCTTTGCTTCTCCCCGCTTCGCTTTCTCCCCGCTTCGATTTGCTTCTTCCCGTTTCGCTTTGCTTCTCCCCGCTTCATTTTGCTTCTCCCCGCTTCGTTTTGCTTCTCCCCGCTTCATTTTGCTTCTCACCGCTTCGCTTTGCTTCTCTCCGCTTCTTAGAAAAGAAAAAAACACATAAATAAATAAATAATCTCATGCAATCTACAACTCGGAGACTGTAAGTAGTTTAGGGCGTTAACTGCTACGTAATTTTCAGAATACGGTCTGTAATGTGGTAATAAATAGCAACAAAACATCGAGCATACTTTACAGTGCGGAGTCTAGAAAGTCTCATTATCTTGTAAAGTGTCTACTGACTGAAGGAATGGTGTATGTCACAAATCCCAGCCTGGGAGATGTACCATTGGGGGCTCGTTGTCTTTGTTCGTGGGATGAATGGAAATTTCATGATGATATGATTTATGTATATTGATGAATATGTATTGATGCATGTATTGCTATAAATATGTACTAATGTGTACTTAAACTTTCAGAGAGACAGTGTGTGTGCGTGCAGCCTGAGGAGACAAGCAGCCAGAGCTCCGATTAAGGGGAGGACTTAAACTCATAAGGCTGAAAGTTAAGTGAAACTGAAATTTTGTACCCTGGATTGAGGGCTGTCTGTTCTTCTGTCTTTTTCCGCTGTTTTTCTGTTTTTGTTGTAATTGATTGTACGGGCGGTGGCGCGGGTTTGCTGTGGTGAGCGTAGTTTATCCTCTTCGGGAGGTGGGCTAAATTTGGAACTTCGTTCATCACAGTGAACAGTTCTGTAGGGACCTGTATTTTTGTTTAGATTGTGCCGTTCCATCTTCCTTGTTGTTTTAGGAAGACGTTTCTCTTGTCCCTCTCTTCCCTATCTGTAGATACGTTCTTTTTTTTCAGACTCTGTTCTTGTTCGTACCTTGTAGTGTAATCGGCGTAGTTAGGTTGCATTTTTTTTCCATTATATTTTCTTTTTTAGGTCTTTGTCCTAGTCTGGTTCGTTGTCCTTCTACTGAATTTCCTCATTCTTGTCTTTTTCTATTCTTTTTTATTATTAATAGTGCTATGCATTGTATGAATATAGAATTAGTTAGGAAGTAGGTAAATTTCTGAATTGTATTTGAGACAATTGGGTGTTGTTATATCTGGTGTGATCTCAGGTCTCTGGTCGTGTCGTTAGTGATCATACCGACAGGTTAGCCGTTCTCATAATATATACCGTAACCATAAATCTGTGAAATGGCGGAACTCCAACAACTAATGAAGTTGGGTAAGGAACTTGGCCTGGAGGGAGAGGAGCTGCGCGGCTGGATTAAAGAGCAGCAGGCAGAATTGCGCGATGAGCGTGCTAAGGATAGAGAGCAGGAAAAAGAGGCTCAGGAAAAGGAAAGAGAGGCTAAGGCTCAGGAGCAGGAAAGGGAGTTAAAGTTAAAGGAGACAGAAGCCCAAGAGCGGGAGATAGAGGCTAGGGATAAGCAACAGGAGAGAGAGGCGCGAATAAGAATCGCCGAGTTGGAAATCAAAAAGAGTGCGCCAACAGAAACAGTTGAGCGGCAGGCACACAATAAAGGTGGCGTTAGGATTAAGCTCCCTACGTTCGACGACCGGAAGGACGACATAGACGCCTTCCTTTACAGGTTCGAACTGAACGCACAATTGCAATGGGGGGAAAATAAGGAATTATGGGCCACGTACCTGGCGTCTCTATTGCAGGGGCGAGCGTTAACCTACTTTAAAGAGCTACAGCGCGAAGACGTGCAAGATTATGATAAGCTGAAGGCTTTGCTGCTTCGCCGATTTGCGCGTACCGAGGAATATTTCCGGGAGCAGTTTAGGCGAGCAAGTGCGGATACCAGGGAGGACTTTGCTGCCTTCGTCGCGAGATTGACGGAATATTTCGCGAACTGGGTAGACTTGGCGCATGTTGGCGCGGATTTTACTAAATTAAAAGACCTAATGATCCGTGACCAGCTGTACGCGTCGTGCCATAAAGATCTGGTGGCTTTCCTGAAAGAAAACGAACCCGCGACGGTGCAGGAGGCGTCTAGGTTGGCGGAAGCATACCGTACGGCACATCCGTCTAAACCTGTGGCGAAGGCGTACGTCCAAGATGCTGGGTACGTCGCCGTTGTCGAGGGGTCGCCGACAGGACATAAAGCAGGTCGTTGTGCCAGCGTTGCTGATCGCAACAGTATTGCATTTGGCACATGATGTCCCATTAGCGGGTCATATGGGGATAGCTAGAACCAAAGAAAGGGTTCTTAAAAATTTTTACTGGCCATCGATCCACAGAGATGTACAAGTCTATTGTAAGACGTGCAGTGCGTGCCAAAAGACGACGCATAAGGGGCGTACACCCCAGGCTCCTCTTCAAAAGATCCCCACGGTCTCGGAGCCGTTTAAAAAGGTCTCGATAGACCTTGTTGGCCCCATTCACCCAGCGACCGATAGGGGCAATCGATTTTTCTTAACGGTCATATGTAATGCTACGAGATGGCCAGAGGCGATTCCTCTGCGGACCGTAACGTCTGAGGCAGTCGCGGAAGCGTTGTTTGCAATTTTCGCTAGGGTAGGAATACCAGAGCAAATTCTGTCTGATAGGGGCGCGCAATTTACGTCGGAGATGATGAAGGAATTGTTCCGCTTATTCAGCATACAACCCATCACTACCACCCCTTATCATCCGCAGGCTAATGGCATGTGCGAGAGATTGAACTCGACGTTAAAGTCGATGCTGCGTAAGGTAGCTGCTGACCGCCCTAAAGATTGGGATAGATATATCCCTGCAGTGTTATTCGCGTACAGAGAGGTACGGCAGGAGTCAACGGGATTCTCGCCGTTTGAAATGATGTACGGTCGTAGTCCTAGGGGTCCAACTGATATTCTTCGGGACATGATGACGTCGCCATCATCGGGAGACGATGATCAGATTTCGGTGTTTCAGTACCTTGTTGATTTAAGAGAAAGATTATCTTCAGCGCGCACTATGGCAGAAGAAGCTTCTGGTATCGCTTCGAAAAGAGCAAAAGACTATAAAGATAAAGGTTCCAAACTGAGAATTTTTAAGCCAGGAGACAAGGTCCTATTGTTGTTACCTACGGACCATAATAAGTTATTGATGACATGGAAAGGCCCTTACGTTATTGAGCGAGTTGTTTCAAAGGTAGATTACGCTATCCACATTGATGGAACGAGTAAGGTTTTCCATGTTAATATGCTACAGAGATTTTATGAGAGACCACAGTATCTGTGTGCACAGACAAGACCAGAGGAGACTGTCTTCTCTATTGCTTGTACGGGGGTCGTAGACCAGTTGGACTGTGACGTAAGCAACACCGAGGCGCAGGAAGAGTTACAAATTCAATTGCCGGAGTTAACTCCGACACAAGGTTACAGGGACGTAAAAATTAACCCTGACCTTACGAGTTCAAGGAGTAGGGAACTTAAGACCCTGTTAGCGTCATTCCCGGATGTTATTACGGATTTGCCGGGTCGCACTACCGTGATCCAGCACCAAATAAAGTTGACTTCGGATAAGCCAGTATTTCTTAGACCTTATCCGCTGCCTTTTTCTTCGAGAGATAGAGTTATAAAGGAAGTTGAGTCAATGTTGAAGTTGGATGTGATAGAACCATCAACATCGCCGTATTCATCACCCATCGTCCTCGTGAAAAAACTTGATGGATCGGTGCGGTTCTGTATTGATTTTCGAAGATTGAACACTATTACGGTAGGCGATAGGGAGCCTATTCTGTTTCAGGAGGAATTAATAGCTTCATTGGCCGGGTCCACGTGGTTTTCCAAGATAGATTTAACGAAAGGTTATTGGGAAATGCCTCTTACGGAGCAGTCTAAACAATACACGGCGTTCCAAACGCCCATTGGATTATTCCAATTTAAGGTCATGCCATTTGGGTTGGTAAACGCGCCAGCGACGTTTGCACGATTAATGAGACTAGTGTTGAAGGACATACCTAATGTCGTGTCATTCTTTGACGATATAGCATGTCATACGTCGACATGGTCTGATCATATTCAGACACTAACAGTAATTTTTAAACGATTACGTCATTTTGGGTTAACTGCTAAACCCGCAAAGATGGATTTGGCATGTCCAGAGATAATATTCTTAGGACATATCGTGGGTAGAGGTGTTCAGAGACCTGAAGTAACAAAAATTGACAAGTTAGTAGGGTTGCAAATCCCTAAAACAAAGAAACAAGTCAGAAGCTTAGTGGGAATTTTAAATTATTACAGAAAGTTCATTCCAAATTTTTCCTCCTTGTCATCTTCTCTTACTGACCTTACTAAGAAGGGACAACCCGATAAGGTCCAGTGGACGTCTGAGTGTCAGACAGCATTTGATAATTTGGTGACAGCATTATCATCGTCACCCATTCTGATATTACCCGATTTTCGATCTAATTTTGTCCTCAGAACGGATGCGTCGGACTCTGGTGTCGGCGCTTGTCTTCTACAGGAGAAGAACGAATGTCTCCATCCTGTATGTTATGTCAGTAGGAAGTTATTGCAGAGAGAAAGAAAGTATTCTGTGATAGAGCGTGAGTGTCTTGCCATTGTGTGGTCCGTCCAGAAATTAGGACGTTATCTCATGGGACGAGAATTTTGTATCCAGACAGACCACAAGCCACTGACATTTTTGTCGAAGAATCGTTCGTCCAGCCCACGCTTGTCTAGATGGGCATTGGCTTTGCAGCCGTATACCTTCGTTATTCAACCAATTCCAGGAACCAGCAATCATATCGCCGACTACCTTAGTCGAGCCTAGGGGAAGAGTTCAGGAGCTTATACATCGGAGGACAGGAACATTGACAGGATCTGTGTGAATGAGTCGACTTTAAAATATTGACATTATAAATATGATATGAAGAATGGTTGAAAGGTTGATTGGTTTTTGATTCTGTATTAGGTATTGTGTTTAGTTAGCTATTGATGATGTGATACATATATGCATATAGCAGGGCATATTGATCCCCATATTTTCCCCTGATTTCGGTATTTTATATACTAGGGGAACTGCTAGGTCATTTCTTAGTGTAGGTATTGCTCACGCTCACTCGTTGACAGTCATCTTGATGCGATTTGAAATTAATTGCATTAATTTTTTTGGGGTGGGGGATGATGTCACGAGTGGAGTGAGTGCAATTAAGGGGATTGCTACAGAGCGGGTGTAGAGTAAGAAGGGCTCACGGCAGACAAGTAGGGAAAGACGGGAAAGGAGGAGAGTAAAATTAACGCACGTAGACAAGTAAGTTAAAGCGTGCTGTTGTGAGTGGTGGGGGGTCTGAATGAGGCGAAAGCGCTGTATTACTATCAATGCAAGTTAGAAGGTCCTACGGAACGGACGCGAGTAAAAGCCCAGCGGGCGGACATAAGGGGAGCAGTCGAGAGACCAGTGAGAGAGTTTTTCCAGTGATGACTGGTGGGTAGAACGTTGATTGATAATTATGATTGATGTATTATATTATATTCGTCTATTACCATGATGTAAATAAGTATATGTGAGGAATGTGGAAGTCCTTGATATTGGATATAGCAATGTGCGCCATGAGCGATAGATGAAAGTGAGTTCATGGATTTGTAGCGCGAGTGAGTAGTGTGTACTCCGATGGAGGTGTGTTACCGTAAGATGTGTGGTGAGTGAAAGGTGAACTAGTGTGTGTACGCTTCATGGGTTGTAAGGAGAGGTGGAGTGAATAGAAATGGTATGGCATTATACCAATGTAATGTTATTCTTGTAGGTGCCGAGGTCGGGCCAAAGAGCGCCGCCTACGGTGATGGGCCAGCATAGGGCCGGAGGCCACACATAGGCCAGAAGTGAGGCTGTCAGTGCAGGACAGTAGAGGCACATAAAGTCGTGGCAGTCAGGCCACGGACAGGGACGTAGATATGAGCGTGAATGTGATAATGTACTATTGCCATGTTGAGGGGCTAGTGAACTAATAATGTACTATTGAAATGATAATGTCTATTGAATGTGATAATGTGTTATTGCCCTGCTGAGGTGCTAGGGGAGTGCTAAGTTGTATGACAATAGGAAGGTGATATTGAGAGACTGCGGTGCCAGTGAATTATTAATGTGCTATTAAGACCCTGAGGGGAGAGGCTGAGGCCGAAGTGCCTTTAGGAGTAACTACCGGGTTGTGGATCCGAGGGAGAGTGTGTGTGAGAATAAGGCCGCTGTACGGCAGTTAATTGCAATAATATAATGTATGTAATTGCGCTATTATCTGTATAATTATGTTTAATAAATGTGTGAGTCTGACGGGTTGTTCTGTTAAGTGTTAAACTTGTTCGTTCGTGATTGTTGTCCTGTCATAACTTATTACATCTCCCAGTCTGGGATTTGTGACAGTGTACATGCATCATTGTAAAGTAGAGCTATCTTACATTAAATGGATCGTTGACTCTTAATGGCCGGCCTTCCCCAAAACCGTAGCCAGGTAGAAAAACATCGGCCATGTTATTCAGGTGTGCGGTAGTGACCTCCTGACCTCTGGTCACAGGTTGGTCTGGGGGCAAGGTGCTCACATCTCATGCCAAAGGTCTCGGGTTCGATCATCAGAAAGTGCAGGCATGTTGGATTTTTTTTTTTTTTTTTTTTTTGGGGGGGGGGGGGAATTCCAGTCCCTGATCTTGTGATAGGTAGGGTCGGGAACCTAGTCTTCTTGGACAAGGGTGAAAATCTCTGAGGGTCCATGGTCGTCTTGGTCACGTTAAAGATACCTTGGCAGTTGAAAGTCGGGAAGAGCAGGGTGAATAAGGCTGTGATCAGAACAAAATTATTTTTTTTTAAAAGGAGAGACTAAGAAGAGGGGGTGGGAGAAGGCTAAGGCGGACAGACGAGGAGAGACTGGGGAGAGATGTGGGGAGAAGGCTAAGGCGGACAGACGAGGAGAGACTGGGGAGAGATGTGGGGAGAAGGCTGAGGCGGACAGACAAGGAGAGACTGAGGAGAGAGGTGGGGAGAAGGCTAAGGCGGACAGACAAGGAGAGACTGAGGAGAGAGGTGGGGAGAAGGCTAAGGCGGACAGACGAGGAGAGACTGGGGAGAGATGTGGGGAGAAGGCTGAGGCGGACAGACAAGGAGAGACTGAGGAGAGATGTGGGGAGAAGGATAAGGCGGACAGACAAGGAGAGACTGAGGAGAGATGTGGGGAGAAGGCTGAGGCGGACAGACAAGGAGAGACTGGGGAGAGATGTGGGGAGAAGGATAAGGCGGACAGACAAGGAGAGACTGAGGAGAGATGTGGGGAGAAGGCTAAGGCGGACAGACAAGGAGAGACTGAGGAGAGATGTGGGGAGAAGGATAAGGCGGACAGACAAGGAGAGACTGAGGAGAGATGTGGGAAGAAGGCTAAGGCGGACAGACAAGGAGAGACTGAGGAGAGATGTGGGGAGAAGGCTAAGGCGGACAGACAAGGAGAGACTGAGGAGAGATGTGGGGAGAAGGCTAAGGCGGACAGACAAGGAGAGACTGAGGAGAGATGTGGGGAGAAGGATAAGGCGGACAGACAAGGAGAGACTGAGGAGAGAGGTGGGGAGAAGGCTAAGGCGGACATACAAGGAGAGACTGAGGAGAGAGGTGGGGAGAAGGATAAGGCGGACAGACAAGGAGAGACTGAGGAGAGAGGTGGGGAGAAGGATAAGGCGGACAGACAAGGAGAGACTGAGGAGAGAGGTGGGGAGAAGGCTAAGGCGGACAGACAAGGAGAGACCGAGTAGAGATGTGGGGAGAAGGATAAGGCGGACAGACAAGGAGAGACTGAGGAGAGAGGTGGGGAGAAGGCTAAGGCGGACAGACAAGGAGAGACTGAGGAGAGAGGTGGGGAGAAGGCTAAGGCGGACAGACAAGGAGAGACTGAGGAGAGAGGTGGGGAGAAGGATAAGGCGGACAGACAAGGAGAGACTGAGGAGAGAGGTGGGTAGAAGGATAAGGCGGACAGACAAGGAGAGACTGAGGAGAGAGTTGGGGAGAAGGCTAAGGCGGACAGACAAGGAGAGACCGAGGAGAGATGTGGGGAGAAGGATAAGGCGGACAGACAAGGAGAGACTGAGGAGAGATGTGGGGAGAAGGCTAAGGCGGACAGACAAGGAGAGACTGAGGAGAGATGTGGGGAGAAGGATAAAGCGGATAGACAAGGAGAGCCTGAGGAGAGAGCTGGGGAGAAGGCTAAGGCAGACAGACAAGGAGAGACCGAGGAGAGAGGTGGGGAGAAGGCTGTCACGAGTGGAGTGAGCGATAGTTAATAATTACTGGGGGAAAGGAGGAGAGTAAAATTAACGCACGTAGACAAGTAAGTTAAAGCGTGCATGTTGTGAGTTGGGGGGAAGGTCTGAATGAGGCGAGAGCGCTGTATTACTATCACTGCACACTAAGACGTCTAAGAGAGCGGACGTGGGAGAAAGCCCCAGAGGGCGAACATAAGGAGAGCAGTCCTAAGACTTAGGAGTAGTGTTTTTTTCCATTGATGACTGGTAGGTGAAACGATGATTGATAATTATGATTGATGTATTATATTCGTCTATTACCATGATGTGAATAAGTATATGTGAGGAATGTGGAAGTCCTTGATATTAGATATAGCAATGTGCGCCATGAGCGATAGATGGAAGTTGAGTTCATGGATTTGTAGCACGAGTGAGTATTGTGTACTACGATGGAGGTGTGTTACCGTAAGATGTTTGGTGAGTGAAATGTGAACTATTGTGTGTACGCTTCATGGGTTGTAAGGAGAGGTGGAGTGAATAGAAATGGTATGGTATTGTATCAATGTAATGTTATTCTTGTAGGTGCCGAGGTCGGGCCAAAGAGCGCCGCCTGGGGGGATAGGCCAGCATAGGGCCGGAGGCCACACATAGGCCAAGAGTGAGGCTGTCGGTGCAGGACAGTAGAGGCACATAAAGTCGTGGCAGTCAGGCCACGGACAGGGACGTAGATATGAGCGTGAATGTGCTAGGTGGAATGATAATGTACTATTGCCATGTTGGTGGGCTATTGAAAGGATAATGTACGATTGCCATGTTGATGGGCTATTGAAATGATAATGTACCATTGCCATGTGATGGGCTATTGAAATGATAATGTACTATTGCCATGTGATGGGCTATTGAAATGATAATGTGCTATTGCCCTGCTGAGGTGCTAGTGGAATGCTAAGGTGTTATGGCAATAGGAAGGTGATATTGAGAGACTGCGGTGCCAGTGAATTATTAATGTGCTATTAAGACCCTGAGGGGAGAGGCTGAGGCCGAAATGTCTTTAGGAAGTAACTACCGGGTTGTGGATCCGAGGAAGAGTGCATGTGAGAATAAGGCCGTTGTACGGCAGTTAAGTTCAATAGTATAATATATGTAATTGCGCTATTATCTGTATAATTATGTTTAATAAATGTGTGAGTCTGATGGGTTGTTCTGTTAAGTGTTAACCTGTTCGTTCGTGATTGTTGTCCTGTCATAACTTATTACATCTCCCAGTCTGGGATTTGTGACAAAGGCTAAGGCGGACAGACAAAGAGAGACTGGGGAGAGAGGAGGGGAGAAGGCTAAGGCGGACAGACAAGGAGAGACTGAGAGGAGAGGTGGGGAGAAGGCTAAGGCGGACAGACAAGGAGAGACTGAGGAGAGAGGTGGGGAGAAGGCTAAGGCGGACAGACAAGGAGAGACTGAGGAGAGAGGTGGGGAGAAGGATAAGGCGGACAGACAAGGAGAGACTGAGGAGAGATGTGGGGAGAAGGCTAATGCGGACAGACAAGGAGAAACTGAGGAGAGAGATGGGGAGAAGACTAAGGCGACAGACAAAGAGAGACTGAGGAGAGAGGTGGGGAGAAGGTTAAGGCGGACAGACAAGGAGAAACTGAGGAGAGAGGTGGGGAGAAGGCTAAGGCGGACAGACAAGGAGAAACTGAGGAGAGAGGTGGGGAGAAGGCTAAGGCGGTGAGACGAGGAGAGACTGAGGAGAGAGGTGGGGAGAAGGCTAAGGCGGACAGACAAGGAGAGACTGAGGAGAGAGGTGAGGAGAAGGCTAAGGCGGACAGACGATGAGAGACTGAGGAGAGAGGTGGGGAGAAGGCTAAGGCGGACAGACAAGGACAGACTGAGGAGAGAGGTGGGGAGAAGGCTAAGGCGGACAGACAAGGACAGACTGAGGAGAGAGGTGGGGAGAAGGCTAAGGCGGACAGACAAGGAGAGACTGAGGAAAGAGGTGGGGAGAAGGCTAAGGCGGAAAGACAAGGAGAGACCTTGGAGAGAGGTTTTGAGAGATGTGAAAACAATTCCGATCAAAATAAGGCTAAGAGATTTGCCGTGAGGGGGAAATCCAATTTTTGTCCGTCAAGTCGCGGGTTCTCTCCCCTTATATACTTGTCTATTATATATTTCAATAACTTTCAACCTTTGGCATGACTAACTGACCAAACTATAAACTCTTCAGGACTTAAATTTGGCAGGAAGGTGGCAATTGAGATAAGGAAGATGATGGGTATAATTAAAAGCTGTTTACTTCAAGCAGGTATTTTTTAAAAATAACAATGTTTATTGCTATGTAACATATGTATATTTGCATGTTTGTTTCGTAATATATATAGTACCGTGCATGTCATAAAAAGTAACCGTATCAAGCGTTCAGTTTGGTGCGTAATGTTGTGGTACGCATGAGTTCTGAAGCAAGACTGTAGTTTATTACATTTATTATATGAGAGAGAGAGAGAGAGCGGGGGCGGGGGGGGGGGGGGGAGGCAGATGCTTGTATATTCCGGGCAATGCCCGGTAGGTAATCTAGTCTATATTAATAAAAGTGAAACCTTGCGACAATTGCAGCGCGCCTTTCGCTACTCCTCTGTTAATGCTGATTCGGTGGCCTTCAGATGTTATACAACGCTTAGTACAGACTGTCGTCGTGTCCCCGGCACAAAAAATACCAAAAAAAATTAATAACTCGCAGAATGTTTGTATTAGTTGCTAAGTTGCGACACATTGGCGTTCGGTCTATTTTTTCGGCAAATTAATGTAATTGAGATTGATTCCGGTTACAACATCACACTCACAAAACAACTTCCGGTTAGGACTGGTTTGAATGATGAGGTTGAGGATTAGACTATCAAGTATGAAACTTTGTATGTGTGTTCTCAATGTGCCTAGACCAGGAAAAAGAAAAGGTTTGGAATTGGGAGATTGACGCTGCAGGGCCAAAAGTACAGGTTTGTGTTTTCAATATTATTCCTAGTAAAATATCATATTTCTTTTCCATTAACACATGACGTTATCACTTCCTGCGATGTGCAAACAAACTAACCATGCGCAAATCGTGGCCATTTGACGGATGCTGGGGGGACGCGCAGGACGTCAACGCGCAAAAGGAGAGCAGTAAAAACGTATCTAAAAACAAACAAATATAAATAGAATAAAGCTAAAGGAACAGGCAAAATGAATCAGGTTCATAATATTAATAATCACCCAGAACTGAAACTAATAAATCGATTTATCCCGGCCAGGGCCGGGAACTCAGCTAGTCAATTATAACGATGTATTTATATTCAGTATATTATAGAATTATACTCTTAATACACCCATTTTAAATGGAAAGGGGGGGGGTGGCATACTGGATGCCTAATCCTATGGGTGCACGGGAGAATGATTGATAAAGTGATGGGAATAAAAGAATGAACAAATTCAGAACAAGGTTGCTCAATACGCAAGGCAATACATTTTAAAAATCCAGTTTGCTTCGCTTCACGGCTAATCTTCAGAATACACACTGTCTGGCAGCAAAGGCAAGGTATGAGTCACCTGGGACAATGTGTGCTGGCTAGATTTTGGCCATTGATTGGTGTGAATATGAAGTCGTGGGAGGTGTTCTATGGCTGCTATTGTTGCAACAGTGAACGGATTCTTTAGTGTTAGTTGACTAGTATTCTTTTCAACGGTTTGATGCTTTCATAGAAAAATGGTTTTGAAACTTCAGTTGTTACAAATTTGGTACATGTATGCTACTCTTCTTCTCATCTTTCTCTGTGTCTGCAAAATACATGGACCTATATTTCTAAAGCTGTATTCAACAAAATATCCAAGTCATGCACAATAATATCACAAGCTGGAGAGAATGGAGTCCTACAATGATAACTACAAAAACATGGATATTAGTGGAGTATGACTGTACTTGTATGTCACTTTCACTTTAAGAGGTTGGTAAGTTCTACATCCTCTCACACCAATACAACAGTAAAATTATGCCATATTATAGTGTTTCATTTTTAAAAATTACTAGCTTTAAAATCTGACCAGTCTGGCAGCAAATTCTACCAGGCCTCTCATACAGGCAAATGACAATGACCTTAGACGAGTATTGCATTCTGGACCACCGTCTGCATAATTTTTAAAAGAAGACCCCTAAATTCACAAACTTCCGAGCGATTAGTCTCAATCACTCCAGCCGTGTTGACGATACTTAGAAATACATGAAAAGAAACAAAATTCGGATACCCGGTCAACTGCCAGCCCCGTGAGTCAAATAAAACAGACGTTCAACTATAGGAAACG